>CABFWB010000096.1:364419-420934 GCA_902151455.1 Timema bartmani
GAGGGGGGGGGGGGGGTCGACGTTTTTAATCTATGACAGGTCACAAGAGCTGGCCATATTTGTTTTGGCAGGCCTGTTTTTACAGACAGATACCCTTCCTGACGCTAACTCCAGACAGCATTTTTTGCGCTCAAGATACGTGAGTCTTGGCTGGTTTCGAACCCGTGAACATTGAGCCCTTAGGCGAGCACTTTACTCCAAACAGGACCACCGAGTTCGACACGGAAATACTCTCTGATCTAAAGAAAAAGCGATTGATGGCAGTCACCCACCTAGACTCGAGGTAATGAAATATTGCGAAGAATGATTCCTGCTGCGGTTGGTGAAGATGACAGACTGTCTTGACTCCGTTGTAAGCTGACTGATGATGGCTGGACTGTGATTTCCTCTTCTCTATTTGTGAATCAGATTATCACCCCCTCCCTCCACCCCTACCCCTGTTCTCTCCGTTATCTCGTGACGAGAGACAGTTACCAGGGAAACATCATAACCGAGGAGGTAAGAGATAAGGGTCTATTTCTCATCTTCTAGAAACGAGGCAAGTTTCCTATAATGAGACTTCCAAAAGCAAGCGATCGTCTTCAACGTAACGATCATTCGTGCCGTAAAAAACTTTTTTAAAACTCCTTCTTTTCAATCTAAACGCGTTTCGTTCCCGTATAAGAGAAGTAACACTTACTTAAAAGGGTTGTTGCATCCGGATGGAAGTGATATTAACAATCAAATAATCGAGCAGATTCCTTGGATATAAAGAGAGAGCTTCACTTTGATATTATATTATGAACACTAAACAGATGGATTGCGCAGCCATTAATTAACTGTTTTAATGTCTACAATTTTACTTAATTTCAAATAATTACTATATACGAGTCTTACACGATTTTGTATGTGGATTTCTAAAGCGATTACATTATTACACGTACAATCGTTTACAAAGCTAAGTATTAAAAATTGTATTCCATTAATGGCAGTTTATATTTTCCTTTGCTGATTTCTTTTCTGGTTTCAAAACTCGTCACATTTTTTATTTCAATGCATGATGCTACCATCGTGCTAATGTTAACTTCTTTGATATGTTTAAAATATACAAATATTATATAAGCAGCTCTAAGAAAACTCGAAAGTTGCAGCTTGAATATAAATGACATAATACGAGAAAGAAAAAGCGTATAATCTTTTGGAAAGCGTGGTTTTATCTATAGGCTGATTTCCACTTTTGTGGTTTTACATGACAGCTAGCAGAAGCGAGCAGATGGTATCAGTAATGCCAACATTGTCTGAAAGTAACTTTTGTCAACATATTTCTAAATAATAATTATTTGGTAAGTGTCACTATTATTATCAATAAAAATATTATCAATCACTTTTAACAATGCTTCCCCAAGGATTAGAGTATAATTTTCTTGTACATAATCTAATTTAAGAAAAAAAAGTTTAGTTAATTCATTCTAGTTTTTCTTTTAATTCTTGTGGCCATTACAGTTTAAATAGAGCGTGAAATTTTACATTTAATAGTATTATATTCAGTTATTCATATTTTTATAACTGGCCTCGCATATCTTTAACATAAATAAATGGTTTGTGATAATAAAGAGTAAAAAAGATACAAAATGTTTTTGAAATAATATTAAGTTTAAATTTTGTAAACACCGTGTATGGATACGATTCGCCGTAAAAACTGAAATAAGTTCCCTACGTCATCACCGGCAGCATAGCTTCTATCCAGTGGCCATATTTGTTTTCAGCATTTAAGGCCACTTTTAACGTTCTCTTGCTTTTAATAATTAATTTGAATTAAACAGCAAAAGAAAACTTCAAAACTTAACAACCAACCAAACGGTTATTTTCATAACCAAAATCTAACAATTTTAAATAGACATTATAACAGTGAATTCTCGTATAAAATACAGTTAATAAAACCACGTGCGCGAGTAAAAATTTTGAAGCGAAAAAAATATTTAATACTTGTAAAATTGTAGTTGAGTATTTACAGGCGTATCTTTGCTACCGTTAATAATTTTATTACAACTTTGAATAATACAGTGTCTTTTTTGAATATTAATTCGGCTACTTAGTCTGTGTGTTCTTTTGAGAATATTATTTCGGTGTGAACATATTATCCTTGGAAAATAAACGTTTTTTTAGTGATCTTAGAATAATTATTTATTAAATATAAAATAAAAGCGTGTGATAAAAAGAAAAGCGAGTGTTTCTGAGTGATCGATATACATTATTCGAAAATTTAAGTGTATCAAGACTATTAAATAAATATTTTAACCCCAAGATTGTGTTGTGTTGGCCTCTAGGCTAAACCTCGAGTTTTATGATGTTTATATTATTCCAAATACATCTGTGAAGTGTAATAAAAAATACTTGCGAGTGTTTCTCCAGTGTTGATAAATAAAATACCAGGCTAAGATTTCAAGTTATAAGTTATTGTATTTTTATTAGAGACTTTGTTATAACTGTTTAAAAGTAGTGAATTTAAAATAGATTTTTGTTGGTTAGGATAGCTTTTGATTTGTCATTGTCATTTATTTTATAGGCCTAAACATATTTTCTTGGATATTGATTTTTGTTTGTTAAATTATTTAAAGTTATCATAAATAGGCCTACATATTAAAACAAAATAATATAACAGATTGTAAAGGCGAGCATAGTGAATATGTTTTCTTCGAGAATTTCTCTAGAGGTAAGAATATTATTTTTCATTTTATAAACAAAAGTTTGAATTGTTATATAGTACTCATACAATAGCACAAAATGTTTAATTTTTAATTATTACACTAATCATCGGCGTTGACATTTAGTTGCAAGAAGGTCCTACATAGCCACAAAGGTTTTAGTTTTTAAACAGTAGGCTACCACTAGGTTAAGGGACTTAATACAAATATGCTTAGACCTTTATGAAGTGCTCAAAAAAGGAATTAAATCTGTGAGTAAAAGTTGTTTTTCCACATAACTATACAATATTTAAATAATTAAAGCATTGTAAAGGCCCACTTTTCAATTGATATGACTGGCTTCCAAAATATCGGTTAGGCCTACTTATAATTCTTCAGCCAAACTATTCAATCATCAAAGAATCTTGCATTAATATTTGGTTTAGTACTAACGATCACCATAAGTCTATATATTTTTCTATAGGAATACTAGTACATTCATATTTTTCACATTTATAATGTTATTAATAATACTATTTGTAAAAAAACTATTAAAAATTATTTATTTATAATTATAAAAACTAATATGGGATTAAATGCAAAATTTAAATTTTTTTTAATAAAATATATTTTAAAATTTTATTAACAGTAATATATTATCACATTTATAATGTTATTAATAAAACTATCAACAAATAATTATTAGTAAAATAAATAAAATTTTAAAAATTATTTATTTATAATAATAAAAACCAATATGGGATTAAATACTAAATTAAAAAAAAATAATATCATGGAAAAAATAAATAATACTAGCCCTAACATCAACATATCAAGGTCAACAATAAATAAAAAATTAATATTTATAAATAAAAAATAAATAAAACAGTCATATATGTTTCTTGTATAGACCTCAATTTTGGCTGTCAGAAGTGACAGCTGATAAATACATGTTTTTGCAGATCATATGGTTCGGCGGAAGGATACATAGTTACTTTTCAAAGCTATCAGAAGTCAGCTGTGAGCTGTCAGTCAGCACCACAAAAGATAAAATTGAGGTTTATAAACGTTACTCCTATTTTATGTAGACCTCAAATTAAGGGAATATCCAACCTTTTTTTATTACTAGTTAGTTATTTCATAGACATATTTCTCTCACGCGTTAATTTTATAGTGAATTAAATATCGTCCGAGCGTATCTGATTAAAAATTTTTCTTTTTAATATTGAGAAAATATCGTAATCGTGAATATTTTTGACCTCAATGTTAGTATGGATCTTGTCGACCTATGTGCTCCCAAACTAAAAAAAAGTTGATTTTACAATGTCAGTACCTAGGGTTAGAGCCTAAACTTGTTTATGGGTTTAATTCAAATTTGATATTTAGATGCTATGTAATCATATCTAATTTTATTAATTTTTAAAATTTCAAAATTTTTCGAAAATGGTTTACGATTTTTTTAATTGTTATTTGGGGAGTATTTCACACGATAGGTGAACACAGTATATCCTACTTTTTTCGGAGATAATTTTTTTAAGAGTAATTTACTTATGATGATTTTAGATATTTCTTTAAATACTAGCAATTTTGTCCAAAATTAATATTTGAAAAGTCAAATCACCTAATTAACTAAAATGATATGTTTATTTTCTCCGAGAAAAACTTATTTAAGGGTAGCTTAAATTTTTGAGCATTTTGTTCCAATATGATAATAAACTGAATGAGAAAGTGTGTACGATTGTGTGGTAGTACCAGTTATTTTATCGAGATTTAAAAAAATCAAGGTCAAAGTGGAAGGTTGATTTATTTATTTATTTTTTACACTTATTTATTAAATGATTTACTAAAGGTTTATGTATTTCCAGTGCTATTATAAACAAATAAAGTATCGTTTTAAATTACCGTTACTAGAAACTTTTTGAATAATTATTGAAAATATATAACAATGTTGAACGTTTCACCCTTATGGACATTAACTTGATATAAATGAGCTTATGATTTTATTTAGTTCTATATCTTGTCAGCAAAATATCTGAATTTGAAAGCAATTGCTTGTAACTTGTTAGGGGGAAAAATCAGATTTTGGTTGCTGAGCTAATAAGCGAATGAAGAAATTTACCATTAACAAAGAGCACATTTATAACCTCCTTGTTTCTTCGATGTGCATTATTATATAGCTTGTACTTGTTTTTTTACTCGTTTCAAATTAAGCACAATTTGAAGACCCAAATTATTTTGAGAATAATTTCTTGAAGAGGCTCGCTGATTACACAACAAAATTATTTTTTCTATTCTTCGTTTTGATGACTGGATAACAGGACGATCCCAGGCTATGTATTCAAGACAACACAAAATTGAAAGTTTAAAATACATATAAAAGAAATACAAGATAAAATGAAATCGGATAACTTATTAAATATGTTAAGAGGTTGTGCACGTCTTTCTAAAATATAGCTAAGGTTTTCCTTTTGATTAATTTTAGCATTTTTACAAGATCGAGAACTCACGTGTATCTTTTTTTTAAAATATAAATACTTGGCTAGACTCTTTTTTCATCGCACCTTAATATATGTTTCGTGTAGTCACTAAATTATATATATAAGTTATATCCATATAATTAAAGTTTTCTTTTGAATAAAATCAAGATAATTGGAGTGTGATATATTTTATTTATTTCTCTCTCTATATATATATATGTATATGTAGATAAAGAGAGAGAGAGAAAGAAAGAAAAAGATAAATATAATACTTCAACTATCTCGATTTTATTCAAATGCAAACTTTAATTATATGGATATAACTTATAATAAAATATCAGGTCTTGCGCGATTTAAAAATGTACAACCTCGTAAATTACTATGAAGTTCTTAGATTTAATTCTATGATGTATTTATTTTACTGATTTTGAATTTTTGTTTGTGTTGTGTTGTATTGCATTATATAAAATACATACACACATACATTTAGATACACGTAAACGTTTAAATCAGTTTTCCTTGATGTGCGACAGTTTCGAGCGCTCGACATTTCTTGAGTCCATGGAACTTCGAACGCTCCATGTTTCGAACCAGGATCCTAACTATATTTACTACTCCAAGGTGTGTAGGGTGCTCTTGACCGTGATATGACCTTGAGTTTTGCGGATGACGTGGTAGTCCTAGGGCAAGCGCCCCTTCGCCCACTGCTCCACCCACTCTTATCTGCGGCCATATAACTCGGCAACTGGGCCAGTCACTGAACATCAAGCAGACTGATCACTTCTTCTCCACAACTCTGGAACTAGTCCAATATTCATAGGAATAACCTAACCTGACAGCTAGAAAAATTACTAGATCATTACACGTATTCATTTGTCGAATCATGTGATCTACAGCTGTCACTTTTGATAGATATTATCAATACTGTACCTATAGAATAACGCTAATAAAATATATTCTTTAAATTAAAAAATGACATCTGGACATGGGAAACGAACCCGGAACCTTTGGTTTAGTACGCCAATGTTCTGATCACTTAGCTATCCAGAAATCGTCCCGTGTTCTGGCCCATTCTCCACTCATATTATAAGGCAGAATCTATGATGGACATGCAGAAATCGTCGGCTACAAAATTAATGTGTGATCAATTAAGATCACGAGCTGTCAGTTAACGCAACCATCTTCGCCTCGGTGGTTGGTTTTTTGCTGCCAATAGTACAATAATATAACTGTAGGGATGCGCATATCAGAATGGATTCCCGTGTCCAGGTGGCATATTTCAATTTAAAGAATAATGATATTTAAATGCGGCTATAACTGTAATTAACAAATGTGATAGCTTGGCTAATCAATCACTATTAAAATAGTAAAATGTTATAAATGTCGATTACAAATAATTTTGTTTGTATTTTATAAAAACCTTGCCTATGAAAATTTGATTGCACAATAGTATCACACGAGAGGCTAGTTAATCCGACTTGCTCTCGGGAGTTTAAATTCGATCGGCAAGTTAAGTATTTCGGGTTCAATTCTTGGCATGGCCAAAACAAATTGTCATTGGTGAAATTGCTTCATTGACGGTTGGAGGGCAGAATGCTCTGTCTGTTCTAGAGTTAAGCTAACTTGTGAGTTGTCAGTTGATTCATAAATATCAATGATATCTTACTAATTTATTATTCTCTCTTCAAGCGCAAACAGATTTTTTTTAAATCAATTCTACTAGCTAAACGATATTTTGACTAAGCTGGTAGTCCGGAGTTTGACACTAAACCGAGTGAATGGATTTGTCCAACTCGATAATTCTAATCTTCTTGTTTGTACAAATGCTGCCACATTTATTTAAAACTCATTATCATGGTAATTCTGTTTTCTTTGGATGGGCTAAGGACTCACATTCAAACAATACAAGCACTATAGCTTATTAAGCTCATTCCACAGTAAAAATTAATTACTGCACAATTTTAACGAGTGTAATAATTATTATAAGCTATAAATTACGACTCACTGGTTTCAAATCATTACAGTTCACAAATTATACAAGGGGTTAAACTTGATATTTTATACTTTTTGCCTACCATTGTTAAGATAAGGTAGTTAATACTTAATTACTAAATACCTTGACCTTAACATTGATACGCAAATAGCATAAAATAGCAAGTTTGACCCCTTATATAACTTGTGGACTGTAATGATTATAATGTAATTATACACTTATATAATTATAATATAATGGTCATAATACAATTATACACGTGTTAAAATTGTGTGATAAAATGTTAACTGTCGAATGACCTTAATATTCGTAAACTAAATTTATATTAATCTACTAAGGGTGGGTGATAGGACTGAACCAACTGTACTCAGTATAGGTATTTCATCGTACTGGCCTTTCACCCTATCTCCAGATAAATGACTGGCCTTTCACTACTTATACAACTAAATGGCTGTCCTTTCACAATCCATCAAGCTAAATGTGTACGAACCTTAATTTACTTGACCTCATAATTTTTAGCCATCATGTTTTAAAATTGTTTATTAGGTTCTGAAAACAATCCAAGGGCTTTGATCGTGAGACTGGAGTCAGTCATACTCTGCCCTTTTTTCGCAACACGTGTGGATGTGTGGAAGTTGTTAATCCCCACCTTAATTTGAAACAATTTATCCGTCGGTCATTTTCCAATACACGCTACTTATATAATTTTGAATTTGATCAAGGCTTAATTTGATTGAACCACTAACATATTGATTGTACCAGTAAAACATATAATGAATATGACAGCCATATCTGTTTAGTCCTCTTTGCTAGGCGGATGACGCTAACACCCTAGTATTCAATCTGTCGGTCCAACTGACAGAACCGGTCAATGCTGATCCTACATTCCTACTCGACTGATAGCCCATTTCAAATATCAATCCACCGTTCGAATCTAGTATCAGAACTGACATTGTAAGACATACCTCAGTCCTACTGACATACACTCGGATATTAATGTGATACTCTCCGGGATGGAACATTAGGAGGGTATCGTTGTTCTACCCCTCCTCTCCTTCCCCTCATCCATACTCCTACATCAAGCGCACTAGTAGGGATACTATAAAGTATAGACTCAAGCTTACACCCTACAAACGGTTTATATAGGGTTGTCAGATTTTTGCTAGGGAAAACCAGGACAAAAAAATATTAAAGTATCACGATTTTATTTCAATTCTTACGGCACATTAAATAAATGTCTTTTACAGAAACAAAAAAGAAAACAACGGTAATAATAATAATTTAATAACAAAAAAAAAAAGACAAGCAAAAGTTAAAAGTTTACTCATATTTGCGATAAGATTTTGCCTCCTTCATTTTGCACTGTCTTTTCGGCATGTTTAGACTTTTAACACTGTAAATTAAATGTAACACATAAATAAATTTCAGAACCATGAAACAAATATATCCTTGCATTTACACTAACACTATCACAATAACGCAATGACGTACAAATTCAAAGAGAATGTAATCACTAAACTTATAGCATAGACGGGGCTTTCCCAAATTGTTTTACACTTATGCATACCAACCTGACAAAAATAATGTTAATAGTCCTCCTATATCACCGATTGCGGGATAAAAGAGAACAAAACCAAAAAAGCTAAAAACCGGGACAATCGTGTGTGCCGAAGTGGTCTTTCGGGACCCTGGGACTATCATCTAAAAAACGGGACAATCCCAGAAAACCGGGCTGTCTGGCAACCCTAGTTTTTTTTATATCAAATACAATTTGAGGACATTTGGGAATGTTGAAGTTAGACAATTGAGAGGTAGCGTTTTATTTTCGGCACAAAATAATATTATAATTATTTATCGACTCACTATCATTGACGACGTGGAACAGGGGAAAGTAATCAAAGTTAATTAATTAATTCTCTGAAACTATGATAAAATATGGATGTTTAGTTTTTTATTATAATAGTTTTACATAAACTATAATCTGCTGAATCTTTAAGTGTATATAGATTACTATCTTACCGCCACTTTTATTGTATCTGAACGCTAAAGTTCTAATTCCGTTTCAGTAAAGTTAAGGGTTAACATTTTGAGAATGAAACTAGGGAGCTAAATTCCAATTTTAATTGGTAAAGCCTTATTTGACAGCTAGAAAAGTTACTTGATCTACTTTCACTTAATCATACGTGATCCGAAGTTGTCACTTTTGATGGATATTATCAATGCATAACACTAATAATATAGGAAAGAGTTATCAATTTTGGCAACAAAAAATATATTTATATTTTTTAAAATTAGACTGCACCCACTGGTAGCATTAACATAATCAGATGGAAGAAAGCAACCTTATACAATTATATATAAATGAAAGGCGAAGCTCGGGGGATGAATGATTATAATTACGGAATTCGGGCGTATATGAATCATATTCTAATACATTGAAACGAGACCTGGATACGGGAATCGAACTCGGGAACTTTAGCTAAGCTCGCCCATGCTCTACCACTGAGATATCCACAGATCATCCTGTGCTCAGGGCCATTCTTCATTCATATTTTAAGGCAGAGTCTGTGATGGACATGTGGATATCTTCAGCTACTAAGAGCTATCATTGATATCACAGCTACCGACGACTCGGCTGTGGCTTCATGCTGCCAACAGTACTTTATCAGCTGTTTGATTTCTATCACGGGAAATCCTGGCTCCCGCCTTCTTAGCGAGATAATAGGTAAGTGAAAAAGGAAAGATGATAGGGAAGGATCGGATGTCCTCTTAATGGCCCAAGAGGGGGAGGAGTCCAGTCCCGCTAATGGCTGCGTAGGTCGGGCCTACCTGCGTCTCATGTTTGTTCGCTGTTCCGACAACAAGTAGGGGCATTACCGGGTGAACTCTGATAACCTAAACCGCCTCACCTGGCAGGCTACTTACCTCCTGTAGGCGATCTAAGGGTCAGCTTCTAAAATACCGCTCACATGGAACATGGAAATATTATGTTAACTTGTCGCGTTTAGGAAACCTTGTTTAGAAATAATTGTATTTAATTAACGGAGCCTTAAAAACATTACATACATTTCAATTTACAAAATACTTGATTTCGTATTTTATTAAGTTATCTAGTTTATAGTAGTTTTTCATATGGGTTACTGTTTATAAGAACATTAATTTTATTGCTATTCAAAGAGGGGTTTTAAATTGTAATAATTAATAACAAGCATGGACTAATTACTTTTTTTTTAATTTTTAAATGATTTTAGCCTTAAAAATAGACGAACGTGTGATGTAGCAGAGCCGGAAGGCCAGTGTTAATTCCCAAGTGGGCACTTTAGTCCCCAAAGATGTGTTACACCCACTCTTTCGACAGGCAAATGCAGGTGCGCCTTATTAATATTCCTTCTCTACGTTGTTTCCTTATGATAGATAGCTTAAGTAGCCAATAAGTTCATATTTATACTTACTTAAACAAAAGCGTTCAACTGAAATAAATAAAACATAGTTTTAAAACAATGTGTTTTTAATTATGTTAGTCAAAATCCATTATATTCATAATAGATATTCAAGGATTGTAGGGATTAATTACTATGTGTAGGAATAAAACTAAATGTATCTACTGAAGCTGTATTTTATTTATTTTGAATAAGAACATTTTAATGTAAAAACTGGAAAAATACTGACCTTAACTCACGTTCTCTTTAATCCCGCCTTTAATGAATAGTATTTACACTTTATGTCACCACTCGTCCGAAATATTCGCATATAATTACACTAATGGGATAGAGATGAGGAAGATAAGACTTTAGAGGAAATATATTCCCATTTGCGCTGTAGGAGAGTGAGAAATCATTTAGGGAAGTCATACTCTCTTCAACCAAACGATCGACCTAGGTGGTCAAGGTGTAAAGTGCTTAGGAGCCGAAGTTCGTGGGTTAAAACCCAGTCGAGGTCGACGAATTTTTCTTGAGCGATAAAAATCCTTAGTACAACTTCCTTTGGCGAGGAAGTAAGGCCGTCGGTCCCATGTCGATTGGGGTAGTAAAAGAAGCCATGGGAGGTATGTCAAAATACCTTTCCCGGCAAAATTGATAGGCCCTTTCGCTCTGGCTCATTGAAATTCTCGATAACTAGTATAATAAGTCGGTTCAAAAAGTGCAAGTTAAATATTTCAAATAAGAATAAAATAAATACAACCGAACTAGAACTGAGCCCTGACCTCCACGTCAATGGAAAATCTTAGTGCCCTTTCACACGAGAGGTATTTTATCGCTCGAAGTTTTTGTCGCGCGAATTTTATCCGCTGAAATACATTGGTTCAGATATTAGCGTTCACACAGGGAGAATAATTACGGCCGCGCGGTAAAATTCCCTTTCCATCGGTCTAAAACAGTCGCTTGTATCTAGCGACGAGATTATTGGTCGCGTGAGAAAAATACCTCACATCGATCTTGAGATACATTGAGTCAAATGTATGCTTTCAGACGAGAGGAAGTAAATCGCGCGATCAGTCTGCTGTTGGAATTCTTGGAGGTAGAACGTATCGATAATTTGTGATGAAAATGTCTGAGAATGAATCGCAATATTTAATTTTTGTATTAAAGGAGTTTTGTATAAAATTAGTTTTAACCTCACTTTTTATAATAAATTATTTTGTAATTGATTACATACACTTTACTAACGAGAATGTTATAAATAATTGTAAGAGTTTTTGTCCAACAATTCTAAGGTTGTTTTAATAAAATATTCTACCTAATATTATTTCAACAAATGCAAATAAATCCATATTTTCTCATAGCTATTAATAAACTCTGTACACACACACACACACATATATATATATATATGTATGTGTGTGTGTGTGTGTGTATAAATATGTGTGTATTACTATCATGGATATATTATTTGAGTTACATTGCCTTTATACACACAATTGAAATGAGGTCTTCATTGTACATGATTAAGATACAACAGTGTTATTTATGCAATTTTCAATAATTACATCTATTAAGTTGACAAGCAAAGCTCCTTACCTTTCTTACCTTAACTTAACTTCCACATTTTACGGTGGGGAGATTGCATTTCTCACATTTGTATCAGCTTTCAGTAAACTTGGTGACAAACAATGCATCAATTCATCAAACGTTGCCACTGACATGCGAAAATACTTGAAAAATGTATCGTCATATTGGCGTAGTCTAGCAAATTTAAACTAAAATCACCTTCAAGTAATCTACAACTAATTATAAAGTGTACCTAGAACTTCCTTTTTTTTTATCCTGCGTAAGAAAAAGTATGTAGCCATCATATGGTTTACGTTGTCAGCCATGATGTATCCTACACCGGTGGTTCTTAACCTTTTTACTCGCGGCCCCCTAAATATCCTAAAATATTTTCGCGGGCCCCTCGGTTTTTACTAACATATTAATAATTAAGATTTATTATAAAATAGTGGCTTTATTTACTGATAACAAATAAAAAACAGAAATTAACTTACCTAAATGTATTTAATGGGACCTCTGCTGTTGAACACTTTCCACTAATTTGTCTATTTTTTTAGCACCACGTCTTACTACCCATTCGGGTTATGCGCTTAAGTACTAATTAAGCTAATAGGTTAGGACTTGGGAAGGTTGAATTTAGAGGAAGTGAACCTGAATTTGCGTGGAGGGAGAGTGAAAAACCGTTTAGGAAAAACTACTCCTAGTTCTCCCGACTGAGATTGGAACCTCTATCTCCCCGTCCTCAACAGTCTAGCTCAACAAGAAATAAGCGCGTTAGCTAACTACGCCACCGAGGCGCATAATTTGTATATTCTTGTTTCAATTGTATTACTTAGTGTTATTCACATGCAGGAGTTAATTCGGAGTCGATTTCGCTGCTTCGTTTTAGTATTTATCATTGCGGAAAATCCATTTTCACATAAATAAGTAGAAACAAAGGGCAGTAAATTTTGAATGGCGATGGTAAACAGATGGAAATTATTTGTGCTATCAGTGATTTATATTATCCTTGCTTCCCCTCCATTATTCCGACAAATCGAGAGTCTACTGTACTTACATGCTTACGATCATCAAATTCTTTCTTCCAAAACATAAAATTTATTATAACTGACGTCAGTAATAAGCAAATAATATTTTAAATTATTTTTTTGAGGTCCCAGAAAACCTTTTGTACCCCCCTCCCCCCGGTTAAAAATCACTATCATATACCACTTCTAAAACATTAGTGAACATGAATGGATGGGAAACAATCGGGTTTTTCTCTCTCGTCTGAAAGCAACGTCAGAATTGATCGCGCAAACTTTTATTTGCGTGATAAAATATCTCTTGTGTGACCAGACGCGCTTTTCGCCTGCGTGTTTACCGGTTATTCTGAAACAATTGTTAAAGGTTAACCAAAAACCATGTTAAATACTATGTGTGTTTTTTAACTTAAGCATTAAAAGAAAAATATATTAATTTTTTTTTTAATTGACATAAGTTAAAATAGATATTGAGTGCCTGACGCTGACCCTGGGCGTGGACTTAGGCTCAATCCCAACCAGTTTCACTTTATTAAATATTGATTTTCTCTCTTGGATTTTAGGATTTAGCGCAAATGCTGTTCTTCTAACTTTCCTTCTTCACCACATTCCTGTTGAATTAACCACCACGACCTCATGCTAAATTGTTATCATTCAAAAACCCAGCAATACACTTAAAGAGTCCATCTCATGAGCGATTAACCGGGGTATTAGATACGAGATCACGATCGGTCCAGAAAACGTATCAGAAGTGCTGTATTCTCCATTTTTCATTTTACAACATCAAAATTGGAAATCGTTTAGTAGCTTTTTAATTTAAAATGATTATTTTTCTGCTCTCACTTTATGTGTTTTAGAATACATGATACCGCTCCACAATGCGACGTCTTGTTCGATCAGTATTACATACCTGAGTTAGGTACTATCCGGGGGATGGGACTGGCTCTTTTAATTTTGTCATGTAACTCTGTTTTTAAAAACTATGGAGAAAGTGCTATGGAAAGTAATGTCTTGAAAAACAACTTGGGACAAATACAATAACTCTGACTCTGAACATCATTCAAGAAACTTATTTTTCCCCAGGAAACTTTTCTAAAAACCTCCCTCCAACTCCCACCCCCCCTCCCAATCACAACTTGTAATGAGTTTCCCCTCCAAAGTTAGTTGAGCGGTAAGTTTCTCTAATCTTGATCTACGCATGCGCAAAATGCCACTTTCAGAGAGGGAAATGTGGTTCGCTAAAGGCGTGATGACCAATGTCCGACAAACCGCTAACTACCGGACCGACAACATGCTGCGGTTACCTTTCATGTCGATGTCGATTGCCTGGAAAATAAACTTGAAATCAAATTTTCCGCTTCAATCGCAAACAATCTGTTGGCACCAGTGAGTTTCAAAGGTGGCCTGGGCTGTCCTTTGTCTGTTTATTTAGTGTTGGGGTCCATACTATAGAATAGACTATGGATAGAGCCCTTCATGGATGAACAAAGTAGTATCCGCAACCGATAGGCCTCAATTTGTACATCCATACGCGCAGTTTGCCCGATATTAAAAAATTTAATCAATCGTAATCATTACACCAGTTAATTTATAACAAAATAATTCAAATATAAATTTAATCCATGATTCTTATTTTGGTTGTCGATGCGTCTCACTGCCCGTTCGAGCTATACGCAAATGTACAAACTATGCTCATGGGCTAGGGACGAGGAAAGTTTAATTTAGAGGAGGTGTATCAACGTTTGCGTGGTGGGAGAGTAGAAGTCCATTTAGGAAACACCACTCAGTACACCCGAACAGAATTCGAACTCCGATACAGCCGTCATCAAAAGTCCAGTATGTTGCGAGGGTGATTGACTTAGGCCATTCGACCATTCAACTTGGATTGGTAAAAGTTATTTTTATTAACTAAGTTAACACAAATTGTGAATCAACATTGATTCTTTTTCATTTATTTTTTTTCAATATTGATTCACAATTTGTTTTAATTTAATAACTAATAAACATCTCTTTGGCCGATCCAAGACTTATCCTATAATAAACTTTATAAACAAATTACTTTTAAAAGCTTAGATCGTTGCCCCCATTAAATCATGCATTTAGTGCACAATAATACTCTTATTACGGTAAGGTACAAGTGGTCATGGAGGCAAAGAAGTCAGTCTTGTCTTGCCTAGTTTTCCTGTTACTGTTAGGTGAAGTTCGAACCTCGAACGGGTGTTGTGAGGTGAGTTTTATAATTCATGACATCCCCCTCTCCTTTCACGCAAATGCGGGTATAGCTCCTCTAAAATTATATCTCACTCATCCCTACACCATTAGGTTTAATATGCGGAGAGGGGGAAAATATAACGGTAAGTTGTGAACTCTATAAATGAGAAAACGTCCCTGGTGTGAAATTATGTGAAACCTTTATCATCAGTGATTACGTGTCAAGTTTTCCGACACTTGCAGCTGGCAGGCTTGCGGTCCTGGGAAGGAAGGAGTGGGCGAGATGATCGAAATGTCCTGCGAACCTCTTCTGTGGCTGTGGTCGGCGTCACGTGACGGACACGCCGGTGAATAAATGGACTGGGGGGGTCTACCTTACCAGCTAGCTTTCAAGAGGGGGAATTACATCTCATCTACTAGTTTTTGTTACCACCACCAGTACATCTAAAAAAACAAGTTTACTAACATCTCTTCAGGTTATTATCAATAAAATGGTTCATTTAGTTGCATATAGGCAATATCCTAAGGGCTTACAATCGAGAATCCCTGATTATCATAATTTTATTATTATTTATTTGGTTTATTTAATTATTAAAAACTAATATATGTAATTAGAGACCATTATAAGATTCTAAGATCTTACAATCGAGAATCCCTAATACCTCGTCATTTTATTACTAACTATACTTAACGACTTTTCCTATTTGGTGATTTTGTGATTTGGAGCTATTTTGTGAAGCGGGCTGCATCTTGACTTGAATCACCTAAGCACTATAATCGCTATCACACTTAGACGCCAATATACGAGCTAAAAAGAGAGGGAATACAATGAGCAGCTCACCTTGCGGAGCCTCTTGTTTATCTGCTAAAAACCCTTCCCCTCTTCCTCTGACAAGCTTACACGCTTATTAAACTATTTGCGCCTCGAAAACATTGACTTGTTTTTTTAAAAATTCCTATGCTAGATATACATAAATATGCTTCCACGGACTTTATTAATCTACATTTTGGCAGAAATATTCATACAGACCATTTTCATGATCAAGCTAAATAACCTTGTTTGTAGAGGATTTATCAAAAATACGTTTACCAAAAAAAAACTACTTAAACATAAAAATAATAATGTTATGACACTGTAAGACCATTTTTAGAATCATTTAAGAATTTATGGTTTTTGTTTTAACGTTATATTTTTAAAACTTGCCGAGTAAAAGGTAAATTCATTAATATGGGAAACCATATCATGACCTGTTGTGACGTCACAGATAGGCAACGTCCTAAATTAAAGACAGATTTAATCAAAAATCGTAATAAGATCCTAAGAGCCTGCAATCGCTAATCCATCATAGGGTAGAGAAAGTTTAATTTGACGAGTTGTAGACTGCACAACTATTATTTATCCAGCTTTAATTAGACAAGTTATTCTATCAACATCGTATCATGTTGATTCATGACTGACGTAATATGTCTATCAACCTGAGATCACGAGATATGTTAAGTAGTTTTTTTATGACAAATATATAATATTTATTTATTTTGCCAAAATAAATAAAATATTGTTTCGATAGATAAGTTTTGTTTAATTTTCTAGACATAGGAATCTCAACAGTTATTGAATATTTGTTGTAAACATTGCGTAATTTGAATAGGACTTTTCCTCTTCATTTAAATGTTTCTGGTCAAATGCCGCTATTACCATGACAACTATTAAAAAACTGTTGAGATTACTAGGAAATTTAACTAAATACTTCTATTGAAGTACCAATATATTTTTATTTATTTAGCTCAATTTTTTTATGTAATATAATGAGAACAAAAATCTGAACTTAAACTCACGTCCCCTTCTATACCACCCTAGTCTTATTGGTTGGGAAGACCATCTTTTCAACCTAAAAAAAGCTGTTTGACCTCTGTTACTGTCTAGAACAATTCACTACACAAGTGCATGGATATTTAAGTATCAGTGATAGGTTTGAGCAATTAGGTTAAAGGTGCTGTTTCGGATTAAGCTATGTAGTATCAAATAGCCGAAGCTACAGGGTGGCCCACGGAAAAGTAGTCCGCCTCCTATATCCAGCAGGCGCCTCACTCTGAATTGGAGAAGGTCAATCCCCTTCCACCCATATTGTGATATGAAGAATGAGCAAGTAACTGCTTGTCTAAAGCAAAATTATGTATATGTATTATGTATATATAAATAATAGCTTCGGCTATTTGATTCTTAAATATGCAATCTCTTACCATTGTAATAATTGTACGTGGCAGCTTTAAGCCAACTACCGAATCGAAGGTGGCTGCGTTATCTGATAGCTCGTGATCTTAATAAAATCACACATTTGTAGCCGACGTTTTCCGCTCCGACTCTGCCTTAAAATATGAGTGAAGAATGACCCTGGGCACGGGACGATTCCTGGATAGCTCAGTGGTTAGAGCATTGGCGTACTAAGCCAAAGCTCCCGGCTTCGATTCCCGTGTCCAGGTGTCATTTTTATTTTCAGAATATGCAGTTACATTTACATAGGCATACATATAAATGGGATATATCCTGGAGGTAACCTTCTATCTTTGTACCAAATTTGTTTGAATTTGCAACCATTATTTTTAAGAATACCAAATCACGATCGCATGGCCGGGACGTTAGGTACTTGATTAAGCTCGAACCCGAAATTTTATTGAAGTTCGGTTTTCTAAATTCTTCATTTGACAACAACGAAATCGGCATCGGTGTAATACTTTTTTTTAAAGTTTGAAATAATTATTTTTCAACTTGTTTGAATTTTTCTAAATATGATAAAATTGTTTCACATTTATCAATTCCACTTTTTTTTTCTGATGGAGAGGTCAGGTTACCGAACACTATTCGATGCCTGAATCGAGCTGTATTACCTCTCAACGTTATGTAATACTCGTGGGGTGAAATGGGCTCTCAAGAGTGATGATGTGCTACAGTAGAATTTTCGCAGGAAGAAACTTGTAGAGAATATAAACTTTATTTTTACAGTCAAAATGGAAAACACCTGATTTGATGGCCGCATGGTCGAAGGCGTCACTGTTGTAATAGACTAGACCGCCGATGATGGGGAGTTTGGCACTCGATTCCCGTTCGGGTGTACTGAGGGCGGTTTTTCCATAGTGAATTTACACTCTCTCCACGCAAAATGCTGGTACACTTTCTCTCAATCAAACTCAACCTTCGTTATCCCTAGCTCATTAGTGTAATCATTACATATTATTATAACCTGAACAGGGAGTAAAACGAGGTGCAAAAAAAAACACACCACTTTATTTAATTATATTAGTATTTTCTCATCATATCACCTGGCCTAAGTAGATCTAGTAGCTTTTGTAACTGTCGGATAAAGTCCCCTACCTGTGGACATTATACTTTAAATGTGAGACTGACAACACACTCTCATCCTCATCTTGCATAGAATGTGTGATACCGCTGCAGGACGAATACATTTACTGGCCAACTCGCTGTCGTCACATTCGACAACAGAGCTATATATCAACACTTTAAAAACCAATCATATCTTCACTTTGATTCACTTATATCCATTCTTTCATAATATACTGGATCTATTAACAAGGATGGTTTTATTAACATGGCGATGTATTTTGTGTGCGAATCCTTTCCTCAGCAGTTATTAACATTTTTAAAAAGAGTATAAGGGATCGTAAATTGAACATTTAACATGCTAAACAACCCACACACCGATGAGCTGGATTGTAAAAAAAAATAAAATCAAATGACGTAATTTCAAGGGCAGCCACAAATACAGCTTTTGGGAAGAGAGAAAATAATCAATCGGCGCGGGCAGTAAGACGTTAAACTAAGAAAATAGACGCGTGAAACACACTGACTTTTAGAACCAAAAACAATAATAAAACGGTTTTGGGTTGGGTTGCGAATCTAGAAGGTGACCTTTTGAACTTATTTTTTTTTTATTGAAACAACCTCGACCATGAGTCTGACGCGTGCGTGAAATGTGGACAGGATACACAGAATCGAATAGTTTGTGTCTGTTTGAATACATTTCTGTCATTCTGTTTCTGAACTCCACTTGTGTGACATTATTATTTCTTCTTGCAAGGTTGATGTTACGGAGTTATTTAGTGTCGACAAGCTGGAAGAAGACCACACGAAACTTTTATGTCGAATACAAACCTTTTTTTATCTCTTTTTTTTCCCCCTTGGCACGACATCGTCAACGCAGTGTTGTTTTCATTGGAACAGGTCAAGGTTGGAATAGTATGTCTGGGTGAGAAAAGAGTTATACTCTACTATTATCTGACACACAACACTTATTAAAAAAAAACTTGTCACTGACAAACCTCTTATTTATTTTTCAACAACGTTATTGGAAGGTTTGTTCGTTGGGGAAAAGAGTCGAAATGTTACAGGTTTTGCCGAGAACGATGGGCTGTTTAAATAAGCTTGGCTTTAAATTACTTACATCGATGGACATGAGGACAGATACTTAATTCTCATTTTGTCAGGTTTTCTTGTGACGTGAAGGTCAGAGATCGAATCTCAGCTAGAAATATATAAATAACTTTTCCACAGTATTTTCCTACTCTTATACGCAAACGTGGATACACTTCCCACAATTATAGCCTACTCATCCCCACCCCGCTAGTGTAAGTATGCTAATAGCCCGGACAGGGGAGCCCAAATTTGAAATCTTCCATTTGTTCTGTTCGTTTTAGCTTTTCAGCGAGAAAATATTTTACGCGAACCCTATTACTATCTAAACTGTTTTACCATTTGATTAACTCACCATCTATTCATTTGAGATTTTTTTTGTGTGTGTGTAAGAAACGAATACAATTTAAGTTGACTACAAATAAAATTCTTCTGGCTAGATGTAGATTAACTTTTGAAACGTTTTCGATCGAATGCAGCTGCGTCTTGCTCTTAGTCAGGAATACCGTACATATACCTCAGTTTTAGCTTTTGTGGTGCTGACTGACAGCTCACAGCTGACTTCTGACGGCTTTGAAAAGCTACCAGACCAAATTATGTATCCCTACGCCGAACCATATGATCTGCAAAAAACATGTCTTTAGCAGTTGTCACTTCTGACAGTCAAAATTTAGGTATATACCTAAATGTTGACTGTCAGAAGTCAGCTGTGAACTGTCAGTCAGCACCAAAGAAGCCATGGGGCTACTGTAGGTTAAAACAAAGAGCGAGAATGTGTTAAAATTGAAGGGTGAGTGAGAAGTGAGTAGCGTTGATTTGCTCGCTATTTGGGCCGTCGCGTCGTCTGCATCAACTTACTACCTTAGATTTCATATCAACTCTACTCACTTCCCACTCACCCTTCACTTTTACTCATCCTCGTTCTTACATTAGGCCTCTTTAAGCACACTGATGTAACTACAGTATGTGCATATATTAAGGGTGTTACATGGGTGGGGGAACTGAAAGCGTTGCAGCTGTTTCGAAATTCTGGACTATTTACGAAGTGGTTTGATATTTCTTAAAATGGATTTCAACCAAATTCAGGCTTAAGTTTTGATCAGTTAAAGAGTTTAAACTTTAAATTTAAAGTTTTTTTAAAAAAAGTCTGGTAACTTATATAAAACCTTAAAAAAACAATCCCGTATTTGCTTAAAATTTTCTGTTGTGACCCTATCAAAAAAATGACTGTATTTGATAGAGGATGGCTAGTTATAGGTCTCTATCGTTTTACTTTAATTCTAGAGGTACAAATATTGACGTAAAGCGAAGCTGAATTTAAAAAAATTTAAACTTAAAATTTAAACTTTATATTTTGGTAGGGACCTGTTGATAGCTTTCACCTACAGTTTGGTGAAAACCATATTTAAAAATATAAAACCACTTCTTCAAAAATGCGGGATTTCCAAACGCATAAAACGCCCTCCATGTAACAGCTTTAAGATTGTTATGTTATTTTATTATTAGCACCGCGTCTTACTACCCGTTCGGGTTATACGCTCTTACGCTAATGTGCAATGGTAGGGTGATTGTGAGATGAAATGGAGGACCTACAGTTTAACAGGGAATCCGAACCACGGTGGAGGCCTGGCACTCCTCACATTCACAAGTTGTGATTAATACACGTCTTGTCAGAGGTGAAGGAAGGGTTTGGCAATCAGATAAATATGTGCCGGGACCAAGTATTGAACCCCGGACCCTCAACACAGAACATATATTAAGACAATAACAGAATATAAGATCGAAGTTAACCATTCCAAAAAACTCATTTAAAAATTGTTATCTTAAGTTCCAGTACATATTATAGAAAATTTCAACTTTTAGCACCGTAAAATTGGTGTGAGGGTTTACGCTCCTCATATCAAAGTTTGGTTTTCTGTACTTTTTACTTGACAACAGCGAAATTGGTTTCAGTTTATTAGTAATTTTCATTTTTAAATAATTATTTTTCAGTTGGTTGAATATTTTTAACTTGGCACACTTGTTTCACTTACCTCAATTCAACTTTTTTTTTAATGAAGAGGTGAGCTTACCGCAATAGGATGCGATGCCTGGTTCGAACTATATTACTCTCCTAAGCTATGCGTTATTCGAGGGGTGAGAAGGGCTCTTAAAACACGCAATACAAGAGCAAGTAATCAACCCATGGGTGAAATCTCTGGAAGCTGTTTTTTTTATAAGGAATTGCACCATCGTTCGCTTCGAATGAGAAAATTAAATTTCGCTAAATAAAATACTTTGCCAATCAAAATAGGTTGATGCGTTTGATATGTGTGGAGTCTATAATCAACTTATACCTGCCATTCTAGGACAAACACAACAACCATATCCCAGAAAGTTAACTTGCGAAGAATCTGAGAGGAACAAACAATCAATTTCACTCTGATAAACTTTTGGCGCTCACCAGGAATCAAATAAGGATCCTTAGGTTAGTCGACAGATCCTTAACTTGGGAAGTTGATGACCAACCAGTTCTGAGATACTTGGGTTCAAACCCAACCGAGTGTCTGACTTCTTAACTCAATCCGTCGATCGTCTGCCTACTTAGCTAAGCGTTTCAGTTTTAATTCCTAAAATGCTAATAAAAAAATTATGTGAAATTGGGTCTCTACCTTTACAGTGATATTTTGATTGCCACGAGACAGGGTTTTATATCTGTTCCGTAATCAAGTTTGTTTGTAAGTTGTGTACTCACATAATCAGTTGTCTCGAAAGATGTGGATACAATAATAACTCAAATATTCACCGTAATATATAAACCTTTTTGCTGTGTACCTCTCCTTACTACCCATCCTGCTGATCAGCATTTAACTACCTTAATGAGCTATGGATGAGGGATGTAGAATTTAGAAGAAATGTTCCCGCATATGCACGAGAATAGAGAGTATGAAACAGCTTAGGAAAAAATTACCCTCAGTATACCCGGCCGAGATTCAAATCCCGACTCCGGTGATCCAGTCTATTGCGAGAGTGACGCCCAAGACAGTGCGACCACCGATGTGGGTGAGTCTTAGAACCCTCTAAGTGTAGTCCCAGACTCTAATAGCCCCATTGTTAAATTTCCATAGCTATCTTCGGTGGCTGCATGGTGTGAGGCGTCCTTCTCACAAGAGACAGGACTGCCGATGATGGGGAGATTGGGGTTCATATCTCGGTCGGGTGTACTGAGGGAGGTTTTTCCAAAATTGTTTTCCACTGTCCTTCCACGCAAATGTGGGTACCCTTCTTATAAATTAAACCTTAATCATCCTTAACCTACCAGCGTAATTAGTAAATATGCATAAAACCCAAACAGTTTTTAAGACACGGTGCTAAAAAAAATCTTATAGGACTATATAATCAAATAGAATGTTTGGATTCTCTTAAGGAGCCCGCCCAGTCAACACTGCCGACTGCCCTAATATTTTAAGACACGGTGCTAAAAAAAAATCTTATAGGACTATATAATCAAATAGAATGTTTGGATTATCTTAAGGAGCCCGCCCAGTCAACACTGCCGACTGCCCTAATGTACCTCCTCGATTGTCCGCCCAGTGTTAATGTCCCGGTTGTGGACATAAATTGTCCCCCTAGTTGTCCCGGGTCCATGCGCCCGTGGAGTCTGGAGGTCAGGATCAAACAATAAGACACCGAACAACCGACACTGCCATCAATAATACCAACTGTGACTACAAAAAAGGCATTAGTGACACACTGTGTTAGTTAGCTTTAGTTTGGTTGTATATTTAACTTGTAATTTATTTACATAGGTCTATAGCAAACCATGACCCACAAACTAACTTAACTTGATTAAGCATACCCACAATCAAATTTTCACAGCAAGGGCCGTATCTAACATGGACAAAATTTACTAGATCTACTTTTAAGTATTCATAAGTCAGGTCATGTGCTATTCAGCTGTCACTTTTTGGTAGATATTATCAATACCAGTTCGACACCTTAGCTTAATCTGTAGCTTTTCTGTCTCTACTGAGCTGACTGGGATCGATTCCGGGTATGGCCAAAATATTAATCATTGATGTATTGTGGGTTTCCCCTTTCAAAGTGATGAGTTAACGGCCGGGGACTGGATGTTGTGTTTGTACTAGATTTAAGTTAGTTTATAACTCGTGTGCTGATATAATCAGCCGGTTCAGTAAATGCAAGTTAAATATCTCAAATATTTTATAAAATCAATACAAATAAAATAATGCTAATAATATAGAATATAAACACTAGGCTCTAGGTTTTATTGTATTGAAAATAGGATTACTCTAAATAACCATTGTAAACACACTTTTAGCTAAGAGCTGAGCTCAAACCAGAATGTTTAGGTTTTTAGGGTTTTTAACAACTGCATTATATTTAATAAAAAATAATTATTTTTAATATTATCTTACCCAAGATATTCATTGGTTTTAATTCCACACCTGTGGTTACGTGGTCTAAGGCTTCAGACTTGATACATAATAGATTGATGGTCGGTCGTGGTTAGAATTTCAGCCGAGTGCACTGATATTTTTTTTTTACCAACCTCTTCTCCGCATTAACGTGGATGATCTTCCTCTAGTCTATCCTCTTCATCTCTACCACTTAGACTATGTCATTGGTAACTACAGTGTTAAACGTAATAATTAAAAAAACAACCTCTTTTAAAAACAAATCTTACCAAACAATATCAGCAGACAATAATTATTAAATAAAATACATCCCACTAAACACTTGTTGAATCATCTTATATTTTCTTGAGATCTAGGGTTAGTACCCTCAAGTTACCCATACATATGTATAAAACTGCTGTCAAAATTGACAACACCTGTCAATTTACACATGATCTAAGAAAATATATATTGTAGCGCATATGACTGTCTAAAATGCTCAATAAGTATAATATTCTAATATTCTGAACAACATGCTCTAAAGGCCACCAATCTCAATTTTCTGGTACTTATCATCATCACCATCATCAGCCTCATCATGTGTATTCAACAAGAAATTTCTGAACCTACTGATTAGATTAGAAAACGACCTACAAAATAACCTATTCCGTAATAGACAACGCCAAATCCCACGACCGTTAATGTATTACTATGGACATGGATATATCAATTTCATCATCTATAAGTTCTTTGACCATGTCAGGAGTCCAACCCACCGCCCTTTAAGTTTAACAGAGTAAAACAATAGTGACTGAGGTCAAATGTCATAAAGATGTGTCTCTATGGATTACTCTGGTCACCAGTGATCAATTTGAAATCAACCCGTGTTTTAGAGCTGAACACATTTTAAAATAAAACCTCTTTCTGATTTTAATTAAATACTTCCTTAGACTCTATACATACCTTACCCTGGATTGTCCTTTTGAAACCGGGTGAACGAGATTTCTAGAACAGCATCCAATATATGTCGGGGACTCGAAACCCCCGTGCTGGCCAATTCTTCCTCCGGAGACCGGGCTAGAATCATCGGTATGACATGTCTAGTTGGAATTACACAATATAAGCTGTAGTAAGATTTTGTTTTGAAGAAACTTTTAGAAAACACTAATTTCGTTTTTCGTTCAAATTTGATAGCATTTTACTATATTATTAAAGTAATTTTGATAGGTACTGATGATGTACAATACATCAAAACCGACAGCTACAGCGGATCACGTGATTTGTATAAATATGTGAAAGTAGATCTAGTATCTTTTCTAGCTGTCTTTCTATGAAAATTAAATTATACGTGCAGATTTGGCAGTCTGTGAAGGATGAACTTCAAACCCTGATTTGGGGCTTTTTTTTTTCTTTCGACTAGACGATTTCACTATTTACTCTGCAAGTGGTTATTGTTGCAGGTCTAGAAACGAGCCCTTCCCATTCTTTAACATTTATAGTAAGATTATGGTAGGAAGAACAGTTTTATAAAAATACAAACACTTTTTATGGGGCCAACATTGATATTATTTTGCTTAGTTATTAATGTTATTGTATAGGTATTGATAACATCTATTAAACGTTAAAGATGTAAATCACATTACTTGAAGTATGAATATATGAAAGTAGTTTTATTGTCGTTTGTGTCAGAGTCTTACTATAACTTGGGTTGCAGCTCGAGCCAAACGTCGCATCTTTCTGTAGTTTACTTAAAAAAATAAACTGGTGGGATGAAAACCATTGAAACTATTTTACCATATTCAAAAAATACCTAAAAATTTAAAAATTGATATTTTAAAATGAAAAAAAAACTATTAAACTGATCCTAGTCTCGCTGTTATCAAGTGAAGATCGCATAAAACCGCAACTAAACACGTTTACTGGTCCGGGCGTATCTAAATTCCCGGTTGGTTACCATGAGATTGGCGCTTAAGATGGGATTGTAGGGGATGCGAGTAAAGACCGGTGTTTGTGCACTATTTATATAAAATAATATTTTTTTGATGAAAATGAAACTTAAGGGTTTCTTCACAAAGTGACCTCAACAGTTCTCTAATATATGTCATGGATATAGTGTAATTAGATGAAAAACTTTGTAAATGAAGAGAAACAGTTCTCACTAAATTCCAGAACACTTTTGACAGTTATTCAAAAAAATCTTGATACATCCATGCGAAGAAAATAAACTTTGATTCTAATGGAGAATTATTTTATTAATTTTGGCCAAAAAAAGTTTTGCTACAAAAACTCCACACAAAAACAAACTGCCCTTAACCCTAAACTTCCATTTTAAGTGACTAACCCTACTCCTACGCCTGATATTGTAAATTAATATAGTATTTTAGTGTATGTAACGTGTAATTAATAGACGAGCTGTCTTGGATCGGCAGTTAGTTTTGTAAGTCGTGTGCTGTAGTTTGATCGCTGCCGTATTTTGGACTAACGCTGTTTTTGCAACAAACTAAAGTCATATTCTCATCAGTCTGACGGGAAGGTGCTGTAAATTAGTTCGGTGTGGGTTTGAGATGATGTCATTGTCTTCCTATTGGGTAACAATTCTGGCAACCAGCTTTACTTCCCTCCTACCCCCCCAGCCGGCCATAATGGACCACCTGTTTATGTTCTTGCTTTTGTAATTTAAGTTATAATGTTTCAAGAAGCAACCGGATAGGTAATAGCTCAAATACGGATGTTTTATTACCCCATGTTGGCCATAATAGTTATACAATTGAATATTAATGCTTCTTAACGATACGCAATAACTATAATTTTTTATATAAAGAAGTTAAACAATATACTGTCTTTAACGCCCAACAGTTTGCTCTAGTGCATACATTTTTATAAATGCTAAACTAAAAAAGTAACAAACAAAAAATTATAATTTGAATAAACGGCCTACTTCATTTCAAAACCTATGGAGAATGGTTAAATATTTTTGGAAAAAAATTCCTCTTTACACAAGGCCGGGACATGAACCGGGAACCCATATCTCCCGCCTCCAGCAAACTAGACTAAATAAACTTGAAATTTAGACCATGTGACCATGGTCGCATAGGTTAATCTTTCAAAATGTAACTTAATCAACCCTTTTTTTAAATTATTTACCTTGTGGCATAAATGTTTTTATTAATTTGATATTTTTTAAAGGCAAATATGTTTGTTTCTATAATCTCTACAATTTCTTTCTTACTTTTACAAAGGAAAAATGAAAACTGTTCTGACTGAGCGATATATCTGTATCTCTGTCGTTTTTTCTCGTGCGTGGTATAGTACATTTTGGAATAATTAATGGCTTTCAACCTAATTTGGCACACAGAATATGATTCCTGATTTCTATGCACTTAAATTTGTCCCACCAAACAGTCATGTTGAGTCGCAAATTGATTTTTACCTGAGATTATTAAAAAGAAAAGGAATTGAAACTTTAACTTTAGATTCATAGTGTTATAAATAAAACTTTAAGGTTTTTAACTTCATATACATACGAATTTAATTGGTGTAATTTTATACTTGGCACACGTTTGTCACCAAACGCACTCTTACAATTTTCACGTAGCCCTACTGCAGAGAGTTTGATACGTAATTAAATATAGTCATTTAAATTTTAAACATAAATTTATGTTTATTAATTTAAGTAAAAATACATACATATTAATTTAAATATAAATGTAGGCATGTAGTTCATTCGTGGCGGAACTGGTTACTTTTAAGAGCAACAAGACTACCTGAAAATGTAATACGTACGTGATGCGGACTTTGAACTTTGCTCGAGGCTATAAGGTGCAGTTTATAACATCGCTCCCTCATTTTTATTTATTGATATTATTTTATTGGCATTAGTGCTATCTGTCAAAAGTGATAGTGGCAGAAAATACGTATATACGATATTAGTAGCTTTTGTCTAACTTCTTACCACGATTAAACTAAATTAAAATTCGAAGAGTCTACTGGCGGAGCTGCTTCGAGGAGTCCACTGGCGGCTCTGCTTTGAGGTGGCTACTGGCGGAGCTGCTTCGAGGAGTCTACTGGCGGAGCTGCTTCGAGGAGTCCACTGGCGGCTCTGCTTCGAGGTGGCTACTGGCGGAGCTGCTTCGAGGTGGCTACTGGCGGAACTGTTTTGAGGAGTCCGCTGGCGGAGCTGGTTCAAGGAGGCCACTGGTGGANGGCGGAGCTGATTCGAGGTGGCTACTGGCGGAACTGTTTCGAGGAGTCCGCTGGCGGAGCTGGTTCAAGGAGGCCACTGGTGGAGCTGGTTCAAGGAGGCCACTGGTGGAACTGCTTAAAGGTTCGAGATGGCCAATAGAGGAAATACTTCGATGCGACCACTGGTGGAACTGCTTCGAAGTGACCACCGAAGGAACTGCTTCGAAGTGACCACTGAAGGAACCGCTTCTAGGCGGACACTGGAGAAACTGCTTCGAGGTGGCCACTGGTATAAGTTCTTCGAGGCGAACTACTCGATGTATTTCCCATGTAGAACCTTTGGTCGATGTCATCTTCTCCACAATTATTTATCAGGGATGTGCTACAGTGAAACTTAGAACACGTTCTACTCTATTTAAATTTAAATGTTTTTGTTTTATACAGTTATATCAAACTAACGGCAATTTCTCAGATAAGACGTAAAATGTTAGTTATTTTCTTTAAATTGAAAAATAGTCATAGATGGAAGAACATGCTATTTGCATTAAAATTACATATAATTAATAAACATTTAGTAAATCTAATAAAACGAAGTCACAAATTGGTATATTTTAATTACAATATATTAAACCATTTCTTTGTACTTTTATTCGCTATCAAGACATGCCAAAAAGGTACTTTTACCGTGACTCGGTTCCCATTTTATGACATAACATGGATCGGCTTCAGTACCCTCTCAAAACAAAACATAGCCTAAATCCATCACCCTCTTCAAATACATCATAGCCCAACTTAGCCCCCTCTTTAAACACAACATAGCCTAGCTCCAGTCCCCTCTCAAAACAGAATATAGCCTAACTCCAGTCACCTCTTTAAACACAACATAGCTTAACTCCAGTCACCTCTCAAAACACAATATACCCTAACTCCAGTCCCCTCTTAAAACACAATATAGCCTAGCTCCAGTCCCCTCTTAAAACACAATATAGCTTAACTCCAGTCACCTCTTTAAACACAACATAGCTTAACTCCAGTCACCTCTCAAAACACAATATAGCTTAACTCCAGTCACCTCTCAAAACACAATATAGCCTAGCTCCAGTCCCCTCTTAAAACACAATATAGCCTAACTCCAGTCACCTCTCAAAACAGAATATAGCCTAGCTCCAATCCCCTCTTAAAACACAATATAGCCTAGCACCAGTCCCCTCTTAAAACACAATATAGCCTAACTCCAGTCACCTCTTAAAACACAAAATAGCCCAACTCTAATCCTCTCTTAAAACACAGCAGCGTCGCTCCTATTTGGCAGTAGAAGCTACGACTCCAGTTACAAGGAAATTGAAATGGAAAGGTTGTGGCAACCTAAACATAAGAATGATATACAAGTTTAACAAATGAGCTTATTAGCACCATAACCAAAAGGAATTATTGCATATCCACAGACACGAACACAATCTAATATTTCCACTGTTTAATGTTAGGCGTTAATAAAGTAACAAGAAACCTCGTTACCAAAATGGCCGTGTTTGGTGTGAGGCAGCTTAAATTGGCATACTACCAAGACAACAATGGTTTGTTTGAATATTGGAAAACGAGTGACTCCTTAAAGAAGAACATGCGTACTTTTTAGAACAAAGGTGAGCTAAACAGACAACGACAACTCTACTCCAGCCCTACGGCTGTTGGTTTCAAATCTGATAAGCATGGACAAAAAATGAAGTTGAACAATATCTAAAACTAGGAAGTTCTTTTTTAAGGAGTTACAGGGATAGTTACTAACTGAGCTAGCTAGCGTTGGTTAACTTCGATAAGAGTAATATGATACAAAAGAAATGTTTCAAGTGCTGGAACTATTAGTTCACAAATAGTAAAAAAAAGAGATATCAGGAATCTAGGTCATTAATAAGTTATGGCACCGCTATTCCTAATTAGTACTGCCTGATCATCCAATGCTATAATCAACACTCAACAATAGTCTGAAGACATACTACAACAATAGTACGAGAGGCGCTGCATTATATACGAAATGAATCTGACGTCTGAGAAGTGTCGGGAAAGGAAGGGTTTGCTAGAACTTGATAGAATAGCCCAGAACAAATCTTCAGCTGGCCGCCGTCCAAGGCAGCACCCAACAGACGGTCAGTATCGAGATGCCGTCCCGTTTGACCAGGTGTTGCTGTTGGGTCCGCTTATCCTCTCTTTGGTTTTTTAGTCTGGGTAGTATTCACGTGAGCCGGGCCGTATTCAAGAACACAATTACACAATGGGTTAGTAAACTGCAATTTGTTTTTAGTTTCTTTTACTTTGTGTGTATGGCAATTTATCTTTTTTTCGTATGTACGGACTAAATGAGCGTAGCCCGTTACAACACAATATAGTCCAACTTCATCCCCCTCTTAAAACGCAACATAGCCCATTCACCTCTTAAAACACAGTATAACCCAACTCTACTCCCCTCTTAAAACACAATATAGTACAACTCCACTCCCCTCTTAAAACACAACATAGCCCAGCTCCAGTCCCCTCTTAAATCACAACATGACTTGCGTTGGTATGTGAGATCGAGTCGAAGCCAGGTCAGGAGCTTTCCTAAGTCGAGGGTAGTGGATGGGAGTTGAATGATGAAATAATATATGTATATAGATATGTGTGTGTGTGTGTGTGTGTGTGTGAGAGAGAGAGAGAGAGTCGTGTGTCGGTTGAGGTAACTGACCTCGGTACATGATTTGGATTGAACGTCACTTTGACACGTGAACACAGTGAACAGCAGGGGCCTCGCAAACACTTTTTTATAGTATATTTTACATAAGGTAAAGAATATGTAAATTGTTTGTTTGCGCCTGGAGTTTACTTCAATACCATATGACGGATAGTTGGTGTTTGCAAAGTGATTTTTTTTAAAGAAAAAAATCATGTTCTACCTTATTTATTTTTTAGTAATCGTAACAACATTCAACGAAATTATTCAAAATTAGTTGAAAATATAAAACATAGAATTTTGTGTCGAAGAGAATAATAAAACAGTTTATTAATTTGTAAATTGGTTTTATTCATGATTATTTACGTTTATATCGAAGTATAGACAGCAAAAATAATGCAAACTAAAAAATTCAAATTAAAAAGTTTAAACTAACACTACTTTTTAGTCTAAACCACAATATGCGAGGATGTTATAATCAATAAGGTAGCAAGACAAATGTACTCACATGAGAGGTCTTGTTACCTTATTTATTGAAACAACTTCGTACAATATCATGGATCGCATGATCTAAGGTGTCAACATTTTCAATAGACCGGATTGCAGGTGATAAGGGATACGAAACCCGTTCGGGTGTACCGAGAGTGATTTTTTCCTAAATAGTTTCCCACACAAATTCGGATACATCTCGTCTAAATTCTACCTTCCTCATCCGTACTTCATTTGTGTAAATATGCTGCCGGCCTGGACGGGCAGTAAGACGCGGGATGCATACGTTTCTCCCTCCAACATTTGAAACAGAAGTGTTGATGCGTGGGTCTAACTGAAGGTCCCGGTAGAAATTGTTGATTGATCACTAGCGAAAACGATCGCAACACCGAGCCAGCGGGACAGTTTGCACGTCTGTCCGTCCGAATTAATGGAATTGTTTCAGTGAGCGCAATCAAAGTTTTGTTGGCACTTTGTGTGCGTCGGACCCCTCCGGCCCGAATAACTGATTATGTTGGGGACCTCGGGGCAGGCCGTTTTGTTTGACGGCCTTTTCACGCGTGCTAGCTTTGTGTGCCTTGGAGTGAAGGGGGGCAGAGACAATCAAGAGGGGGGGAGTTGGTACATACACGAGAAGGACGGGAGTGTTAAACAAAGTAGGAGGTAATGGAAGAGTGAAAGTATTTTTTTAAAGATTAAATTAATAGAAAAGGCTCAAATAGAAGAGGGAAATTCTGATGAAACTGAAAATCAAAGAGAAGCAATACAATACGATTAACATTTAAAGTTTCACCACAATAAGTTCGCATTAAGGGGTCCGCCTCGGTAGCGAGAAATTGCCGCGCAGACGTTCAGCTCTGACGCAATATTTGATGCTACGATGCGTTTTTCAAAATATGGTTCGCGCCAAAATAAATTCGAAAGATTCCAACATAACAGAGCTCTTTTTTCTTAACAACCCATAGGAGTTTCGATAATGGATTAAAATTTGTACAAATTTGACATTAGCTAATTTTCAACGACTTTTTAAGCATATTTGTCGAACAATGAGACTAGGCTTGATGAAAAAAGGGCTCTAAATTTAGCCTTTCTCTAACAATTACAGTCATATTTTGATAGACTTGCATTATAAAATGTTAAGATATTTGAGAATATGGAGTGAGTGAGCTTTCCTCTTTACCATGGAGTTTTATTACATCTCTTCTTTAATGAGATGAAAAAGGTTGGTTTTAAGCGAATGGGGAAAGGAGTATAAATTTTGACATAATAAAGAAGTAGTTCCAAAAATCGACACATACCATTGTATTAAACCGTGTTGCCTGACAGCTTTTGATTTTTTCACCCTGACCGAGGAGGCTGCCTTTTAGCCTGAGAACAGCCATTTAGGCAACCAATAATGCGTATGCAAATATGCATCATCAAAATCTACAGGCGCGTAAAACAAAAATTGTTACTAGCCCCTTGAAAATGCGTTATTTTGACCTCCTCAACACTCGTTTCCCGTTCACTTCCGCACCAGTTGGAAACAGGGATTTGAAACAAGGTTTCTTGAAAGTAGTTGGATATTTCCGAAGCACAACACCTCAACTCATTTGATCGACCCATGTGACACAACCCTTAAACATTCACAAATATATATTATTTTTAAGAAAATTATGAAGAAGAATAAATTATTGGAATTGCACCGGCATTTACTTAGGAGCGAGGGGAGGATAGGAATGCCTTCCCATTGAACTTTATCGCTACTGAGCCCCGACCCGACCTTCCACCTCAAGTCTATAATTCTAGTCATACGTCCAATACTGCTGCCTCAAAAAATGCACCGCATCTTACTACCCGTATTAGCTATTCACATATAACTACACTAATATTGGTTAAAGGATAAGAAGGTTTTTAGAAATGTGCCCGTATTTTCGTGAATAAAGAGAGTGGATAGCCATTTTAGGAAAATTCAGGACAGTACAATCAACTAGGATTCAAACCCCGATCTTCCCCCCAACGGTAAACCGGACCAAACTATATTTATTTATGATTTGCTACTCGATGAAAATGATTTGCTTAGGTCCCTTTTTTCCTCTATGACCTTGTTATATTATTATTATTATTATTATTATTATTATTATTATTATCATCATTATTATTATTATTATTAGCACCTCGTCTTACTACCCGTTCGGGTTATACGCACTTACGCTAATGTGTAGTGGTAGGGTGATAATGAGATGAAATGGAGGACCTACAGTTTAACGTGGAATCCGAACCACGGTGGAGGCCTGGCATTCCACACATTCACAAGTTGTGATTAATACACGTCTTGACAGAGGTGAAGGAAGGGTTTGGCAATCAGATAAATCTGTGCCGGGACCGAGGATTGAACCCCGGGCACCCAGCACAAAAGTCTGACACCTTACCCCTAGACCACCAGGTCACCTCGACCTTGTTATAATAGTGGGGTGGTATTTATAACGTACCTAACTTTCAACGTCCTCAACTTGAAAATATGCAAGCACTTCAGAATCGTCTATTGATTGTTTCCCATTAATATAAGCGTATTTAATTTGGCGTGGATTTTTTTTTTTTTTGTAAACAAAGAACATTCGAATAAATGAAATAAAGTTAAAACAAGTTTAACATAAACCTATGAGATAATGCGGGGATATAAACAGCCAAACACCATTCTGCCAAATCAGAGATCCTTTGCTTCAAATCCCACTTTGGATTTTGAAATTGTGTCAGGCAGATAATTCGTTATGTTTTAAATTGCGTGTATTTAACTCTTTTTAAAATTGCGTACAACCCGAACAGTTAGTAAGACGCGGTGCTAATAATAATAATAATAATAATAATAATAATAATAATAATAATAATAATAATAATAATAATAGTAATAATAATAATAGTGATGATAATAATAATAACTCTTTTTAAACACAAGTGTTTTATTAGCAAATAGCTCGTAACTGGACATCAAGCTTCTTCTGGGGCATCACATCTCATACTAAACGGTCAACCACCCTCAGTACTAGGGATCTTGATGGAGAATAAGACAAACCCATCACAAGTGATACATTAATTTAAAATTCTTTAGGCTTAAACCAGTGTAAGGCTGGTTACTACACAATCATTTCACATCCATAAATGATGGATTTAATAGCCAAGCTATTATAGTTGTTAATTACGGTTATAGCTGCATCTTAATATCATAATATTTAAATTAAAAAATGAAACCTGGACACGGGAATTGAACCCGGGACTTTTGGCTTAGTGTGCCAATGGGAATTCGTAATGTTGTTATTGTACCATTGGCAGCATAAATCGCCCCCCGAGTCAAGGGTGGCTTTGTTATCTGATAGCTTGCGATCAATTGATCACTCATAAATGTACTTGAAGATTTACGCGCGTCCATCACAGACTCTGCCTTAACATATAAAATAAGAATGACCCTGGGCATGGTACAACTCCTGAATATCTCAGTGATAAGAGCATACTAAGTTAAAGGTCCTGGGTTCAATTCCCTTGTCCATGTGGCATTTTTCAATATTAAAGCATTATAGAGCCATAAAGTTTTTATCTCGAATTGTGACTTTAAGAATTCTAAGTATCTTTACAATCGTAAATTTTTTTTTAACTTTTCAGATTCAAAATGTTGGAAACGTTAAGTCAAAGTTTGTTGGGCTATTCAATCAGGAATAAGAATTTTACTCTAGGTATTTATAATCTGCCAAAGCTAAAACATAAAAAATAGTCATCTTTTCGTGTAGTTATAATATATGAAAATGGAACAAGATTATTCAAGTAAAATATTTTCTATGGAGCAGGGGACATTCGATTAAATTAATAATAACTAATATATAATCGAATTATAACAATCTATTATTAAACTTTGTACAGAATATGCCACTAAATGTCAATATTGTATTTTCTCGAACCTTTCTTTTAATTAGCTAAACGTTTAACATTTTGTAAAATCATGAATATTTATTGTGTGACTATTATGTTTGTCGAAGTAAAAACTTGATGTATCTAAGTTAACAGTTTTTTAATTGTATAAGCAGGTTAACCTAGATCCTCTTGTATCCACCGGCCACAGAGACGATTGCAGGCAAGATACTAATTGCTGGCAGGTTGGTAATAGCCCAGGCGTGACAAGCTGTGAAGTTACGTGTTACATTTCAGCCGTGTCTTTCCCTCCCCTCGACGCTGATCGTATTATGGTTTCCACACACCAACGCGGTGGTGGTATCAAAGCCGATCACGATCGCGAACACGAAAGCGACCAGTTTGCGATACATAACCTACAAATACTTCACATTCTTTATAAAAAAAAGAATCAATGGTATAAAAAAGAATCATTAGTATTAAAAAAATAAATCTTTACTTCTGTCAGCAATAAATGACGAAGATGAGAAGCAAGACAGTAAATGCACTTTTTAAAGTATAGGTCTATACTATAGGATAAAGCTTAACGATCATAAACAAAGGAAGTTTTTTAAAATAAAATATCGATCAGTCATGTTTTCAGTGAATAAATGGCACGGCGCACCACACAGACTTTCTCTCGCTTTTATCTTGAAATATACATTTTACTAAAAACTCCTAAGATTTGTGAAATGAGATAGTAAGTCTATACATAGTTATAGAAACATTAAACCAAAGATTATAAATGGAATAATATACACTGTCAATTACTTACTATATGGCATTAAGAACAAGGAAAACTGTTAGAGAAAAATGTAGAAAAAGAAAAATCTTTATCTACTAAAGAGCATAATAATCAAATTAATTTTCAAAAACATTAATTAAAAAGTTTATAGCTAAGAAACTATTGGTTTTATAAAAATGTATATCAAATAAAATATTTGTATATTTAATAGCCTACTACAATGATAAGATGTTTCGTATCTCAAATAGTTGCGGAGAAATGATGAAAATCGGAAAAAAAAATTCTCATGTAAAGTACTCTTAAATTCAATTTCATCAGAAAATGAGAATTTCAATCTTGTTTATAGTAACAAATAGTGTTTAGATGTTACATTTAATCAAAATCGTTAGAGCGAATTTCGAGAAAATCGATTTTCTTTTCTTTTCACCCTTCAGTAAAATACCCTTAAATTTAGGGTTGGACATCTAATTCAAAAAAACTCCCTGTAGGGACCTTATGAACACCCCAGATACCAAGTTATAGCCCAATTTGTTTCGGCTTAGCCCGAGATGAGGCATCGTGAAAACAACTTTTTTTGTTTCAGGGGGTCATGGAACGTTGACATTTATCAAAATATCGAGTTCGAATGTTTTGACGATCACAACTTTCTCTCCGTAGTGTCGAGACAAAGTAAAAACGAAAGGAAATGTAACTCCATGAAAAATAATAATTTCTAAAAGTTTTTTTTTTGTTCCACTATTGATTGTGAATGTATTCTAGAAAAGTAATAAAGATGACGCGGTTATCCTTAAAACTCAGAAACTGGTGCACTGGTGAGGTGAAATTTTCCACTGTTCGCTATGTTGCCGGTCTGAACGCTTATACAGTATATTATACATATATCGGCAACATAGCGAACAGTGGAAAGTTTCATTTCACCAGTTTTTGCATGCCGAGTTTGACCGATGACCGATATATATAATAACAATTTGCTTTGCTTCAAACAAACAGAAAAATAAATCTCACATTTTATTGCTTCCGATCCGGTTTTTAATTAATTTTAAAAAAATTATTCAAAACTATAAAATTCCGGCTTCAGGGTGTCTATACTACCAGGGAAAACTGGGACCAGCCGGAAATTTGAAGTGGTCGGGAAAAAATGGGAATAAGTCGGGAATTTGGTGAATTAAAAAAAATATCCAGAAAATGCTGTTTTACTCAAAATAAGAAATATAATAATCATTAAATCAGTAAATTACAATGTGATTCAGACTGTCTTTTGTTTGTAGCTGTGTAATATATTGTTTATACATTTTAAATTCCTAGTAGACTATGTTAATACAAATAAAAAAACTTTATTTAAATCTTAACTTATTATTATTCATAAACAAGCTTAACACAAACCGGGGGGGTTGGGGGTTGGAGGAGAGGGGACAGAAGGGTGTGGACATAATTTAGAGTCAGGAATTTTAGGAAACGATAAGGAGAAATCAGGGAAAAAGTCGGGAATTTCATTGGTCAAGTTGAGTAGACACCATGGGCTTCGAGATCCACACTTTCGTACACATGGGCTAATAATTTCTTAAATTGACAGGCACATTCTTTATTTTATTAATGTAGAAGATATAAGAAGGCTGATTGGGGCACCTTTCAGAAAATACAAACATATTTTTTGCGGTCAACATTGATAACATTTTACTATTTTATTAGTGTTATTTTATAGACATCAAGATTAATAAAATGAGTTTGTTTATCTGTATGTCATGAGCACCACGCGATATCTCCCTCACACAGAGTTCTAAAATTGTAAAATTAGTAGCCCCTGTGCACAAACAATGTGCTCCTCGGAGCTGGAACTTTTAAGATTTTGACTAATTATTTTAATTAACTAAAAACTGGGCCGGAATAACTAAATTGAATTTTTTTTCAGTATGTTTATTATTATTATTATTATATGTTCTGTCTTACGACAGGTCAATTCCTTTTGCCAGTGAACTTAGTACAGCAAATGCGCCCAGTCCTCTCTGCCTCCTTCATCTTTGAATTTTCTTCTTTCCTTCAAGTCATCCAATATTAGTTGTATCTCCTTCCTATACAAAGAAAAGCGTTTCCCGGGGTAACCACGCAATGAATAGGTGAAAGCAGATCGATTAACTTTTTATAGCTGTAAGATAATATATATGTCCATTCGTAAGAAAATTTGTGTATGTATGGTGGTTAACGACAAACATATTGTTCGGTTTATGTAGGGAAAATGGAGTGGGGGGGTGTCCAAAGTTGCTCCATTAAACTTTATTAGTCATCTCAACTTGATAAAATAAACTTAATCTTGGAAAGCACACCGAGTTTTGCTGTCCAGGCACGGTTAACTTTTTTTTACCGAGGGTTTTTAATGTTTGGCCTGAAACCATTTCGGGAAAAATACCCACCTTGTTTTGATTCGAACCCAAGCTTTCCTCACCACTGGCGAACCAGATTAGGTGAGCCTGCTATTTAGTCTGCGTGCCCACCAATGCAGGCTTAAGATTATTGATTTTTATTGTATAAGTTGAATATTTTTAACTTGCTACATTTAAACACACATGTTCAAGAACTCTATTTCACCCTCGATTGATGAGTTATTTCCGTATTAAAGCACCGAGATACTAAATCATTGGCGCTAAATAGTGCATGTTTAGTGTTATTTGTGTTATCTGATATCGATTCTGATAAGGGCCTGTGTTTCGGTACCACACACTAGATACGTCATTAAAATATGTCAAAACAAATTTTGGCAGAAACAATATGCTGTCAGACAAACTTATGCTTTATGACAGTTACGTAATCTCTGTCAAAATTTGACAGAGCTTTCACGAACATTTCACACCTTCCAATGAACCCCGTGACATATGTGCCGCCAGCACGAAAACCATAGAAATGTGTTTCAACCATTCTATTGGACAACGAACGCGACGGGATGATGGATAGGCCAGGTTCAATACTGAATACAGTACGAAACCACGCTCATGATAAATGGCGGGAGAACACGGCTCTCTATGTACGGCAACTATAAAGTGAATGTATCTCATTAATGTTCTGATGATATGGTATTGATTTATGGGTAGTTAGTATAGTACAATTGCACTTTCATTACCTATGCTACGATGACAAGTCATGGCGCTTGCATTCGAAAATCACCTTGCTTTCCGCACAGTATTCGGCGCTGACTAACGGTTTAGCTTATACATACTTTTGTTAGTGCTACTTATCTTACTGCCGTTAGTTAGTTGGTTAGTACACACCTCTTTTAATGATCTAGGTACAGTGGTAAATAGACAGATAGTCCCAAACGGAAGAGAATAAAACCCCGTCTTACAAACTGCCAAGGTTATACGCATATATATTAATTAAGTTAATGAGCTAGGATAACGAGGAAGGTTGAGTTTTGAGGACGTGTACCAGCATTTGCTTGGAGGGAGAGTCATACCCTACTGGGACTCGAATCTTCCTGTCATCGGCAGTCTAGTCTATTTCGAAAGTGACTCCTTAGATCATGCGACCACCGAAGCAGTTAACACTTATATAACTAAGGGACACAGGATAAGTAAGGTAAATTTAAATTAAAATGCACTGTAATAAAGTATAGAGATTAGATGGTAGAAATAACATTGTGGGAAACTACGGCCGGTGGTAATAGAACCGAATCCTTGGCTTCTAAGTTGAAGTTGACCATGCAATTGGTATCGTCTTGCATTCATCTACCTTTGTTAGTTACAAAATATGGATATAGTTGCAGATCTTCTAGATTTCTTTGCGATGGTGGCTATGCTGCTGTAGCTACTTTCCTTATATTTATAAGTCAACTAACATGTTTTCCAACTGTCAGTATTGACAGATGTGCCGGTAAAATAATAACGTTCTATCTTGTATCCATCCATCAATTGCACACGTTAATATTGACCTTTTCTGACATAAAACGTTACTAAAAATATTTTCGCATTCATCTGCCGGCGTTTGTCATTTCAATAAATGATTTAACTTGTCAAAGTGAGAAAACCTATTTTCAAGGTGCATAAAAACCGCTCCCGTGGTATAGTGTTCAGTGCATCTGGCTATGAACCTAGAGGTCCTGAGTTCGATTCCCGACTGGTTCCATGGGTAATTTTCCCGAGAAGTGAATCATCCCAAAGGTCACTAAGGTTTGGTTAGCTAGGCTTAAGTTATGTTAAGAGTTTCTAATGGTTCCACTATCACCATCATCTCATCTCATCGGGAAATGGAAAAATTATCCACGGAAAGGTTGGACGATTAGAACATTTGTGCTTGACCTGGGACACAAACTGGGCTACGAGTGATGTAGCCCAGACCCACATATATACATATATATATACACACACGAGTATCCAATGTACCACGATTACAGTAATTCAACAACTTCTTTAATGGTGTTTTCTTTTAGGATGTTTTTATCGACATTTTAGTGCATCCTCCTTTAATTCTGAAGTTTTCTCTAGAAACTTTACTGTAGACTTACAGAACAAAAACACTGTTTCAAGCTCGTAATCTAGCAGCCCAATAATACCCAAGGGTCTTGCCGGGGTCTAGAACAACAAGCCATGAGACTTAATCGATGGCCAAATCTCTCCCAGGGTCTCCAATGAGCTGATGTCCAAATCCCTGTTGTGAATTCAAGGTGAAGGTTCATCAAGCAGTGCATTAGTGGTTCCATTTCTACTGAAGCCAGATGGTTCCAAACTTTGAAACACCGCGTCAATGAAAGAGAGAGAAGAATAAATAACAAAAGAATGTTTGAATGCGGAGCAGAGATGTAGTTTGTACGCAATGCGGTCACTCTCGCGCCTGTTCTTGTGTAATTAGTTTCCCGGGGGTAACACTGGAACAGTAATAAACATAAGGGCGGGGAGGTCCCTGGGGTGGGGAGTGGGGGGGTTGTATCTGTCCAGTGAGATCCTCTCACTACATACCTGCAGGGCCAAGGGCAAGAGGGCTAAGGCGGGAATGTGGGGAACGTGAGAAACGGTCAGTGTATTTGCAGTTTTAATAGCAAAACTTTTTTTTGAACAAATTAAATAAAATATTGCTCCAGTAGCAACGTTTAGATTAATTGTCTTCACATGGTATCAACAGTTCTTAAATAGCTGCCACGAGCATAGCGGCATCAGACGAGAAACTTTTTAAATGAAAATAAAAGTTGTCATTAAATTTTAAGACACCCTTGATAAATATTCAAGAACTGTTGATATCACCCACCGTGTGAATAAATGTTAACTCTATGTTTGTATTGAAGAACTATTTTATTTATTTCGACCAAAAAAAAGTTTTGCTCTGAAAACTGCAAAAACACTTACCCTTTCTCGCGTCCCCTATATTTCCACCTTAACTTGAAGCTCGTGGACCACGATCGGCACCAGGTCACATCATGTTCTTACAATAATCTCGTCCAACCTAGACTGACCAAGCATACGTCATCGAGGAAGGAAGGGGATCGACTTCAAATATAAGGGGCCTTAATTAATTACCAAAAAGTGCTAATTGGTTTTAGAGGATTGATTTGTACCTGGAAAATATGGAAAAGTTACGGAATTCAGTGTGACAGAGTAAAATAAGAGCAAAGTCAAGGACATTTCTAAAAGCCACTGGAATTTTTATTATCATCTTTATGTTTGCAAAATAAGTTAGAATTAGAAATATATACTCTTCTACATATTAAAATTTTGCTAACTATATATTCTATGTGAGTAGTAAGTAATAATAGTTTAATGGTACTGGCTTTTACTGAACCTGACCAACAATAGTGTATTCATTAATTTAAGTCATACATTTTATAAGTGCATTTTCAGAAACTTTTTAATATTTACATAATATATGATGTAATTTGTAGCCATCTACCTTTATTCTAACCCGCTTCAGTTGCTGAATGATCTAAGGTAATGTTTCTCAAAGTTTAGTTGATGGAGGACCATCAAATGGAAGTTATGTGCACTGGGGTTGTTGAAAAATTATTATTTTTAAGAAATTAATTTTTAGGACTTAAAATATTTTTATAAAATTTTAATGTTGAAAAATTTATCAACTGGTTACATTGAATTAGTAAGTAATGTTTTTTTTTATTTATTTTTTAACATTGTAAACCTCATAATTTTTTATAAATAATTGTTCAGATTTGTTGACTTAAGGTTGGTATAGTCTTCCTTTTCTATGTGACTTGTGTTTACGAGGAAAGAAATGCAGCATAGTATGTATATTTCTTTAATATTTTTTCATTTCAAATTTTGGTAATATATGTGATCAACATTCTTTAATTCAATATTACTACTAAATATAATATAATATAATATTTTAGCACCGCGTCTTACTACCCGTTCGGGCTATACGCTTAAGTACTAATTACTCTAATGGATTAGGAATTGGGAGGGTTGAATTTAGAGGAAGTGAACCCGCATTTGCGTGGAGGGAGAGTGGAAAACCATTTAGGAAAAACCACCCCCAGTTCACCCGACCGAGATTCGAACCTCGATCTCCCCGTCCTCGGCGGTCGAGCTCAACACGACTAGCGCGTTAGCCAACTACGCCACCGAGGCGGGTATTACTACTAAAATTACTGGGAATCTGCGGACCACTTGATAGGCTGCTGTGGACTACCCTTGGTCCAAGGACCATGACTTAAGAAACACTGGTCCAAGGTGTCTCTTTCATGTTGTACTGACCTGCTGAAGACGGAGAAATCGGGGTTCAAATCCTGGCTGGGTCTGCTAAGAGTGATTTTCCATAAATTGTACCCCACTCTCAATTTACGTAAATGCAGGTAGATTACTTCTGAAATGCTTCCTTCCTCATCCCTACCCCATTGAGTATAGTCTGAACGGGTAGTAAGACCCGGTGATAAAAATTAAATTAAATACCTTTCCTCTATGTATTTAAAATAGATACAATTACATCAGACTACATACAAGTACAGCACGGGCGCCCACCTAGGGGGAGAAAGTGAAACCAAAATATAGAAAATCTAATCTTAGCTGTATACGTGGTTACTAAACCCCGACATTCAGAGTCAGGCACACCATCCATACGGCCAACGCTGCCTGGAATTTAAACATGTCCATACTCCGCGTCTTACTACCCATCCGAGATATACTCATATTCACAAGAGAAGGAGATAGAAGTTTAGAAGAAAGTACCTGAATTTTCGTAGAATCAAATAATAAATAACATGGCTTGCATTAAAGTGAGATAAAATATATAATTTCAATTAAAAAATATGAATTTAATGATTTGGCAAACACAACGGCCATATGAGGTTTGACCTGTATTAATCCACCACAATTTTTCGGAAAGAATTAATCTAATAATTAAACAAACTTACACTAATTTAATCAAATAAAATAATAAAAGTAACAATTTACTGAATATGTTACTTTTAGAACGTGTCCTCTGGCCCCAACCACACTTGGAACGCTCAGAAGTTGATTGCAATCTGACAGTCACGAGACAACAACTAACTTTACACAGAAAGCAGCGAATAGCGCTTCACTTGGCCGTTCGAATACCAGCGGATGCATTGAGGGTGCTTGACCACGCATGATTTATCACTGTGGCTTTCCTATCGTCCCCATAACGCTGATTCTTGTGCACTTCAGTCCCACCAACCAGAAGAGGGGTTCCCAACCTCTTAGGTACAAGACTTCAAAAGTGTGTGGCTGGCACCAATAATGTTTCAAATATAAAATTATATTTGGACTTCAAATAATAAATAACACAACCTACATTAAAATGAGATAAAATATATGATTTAACTTAAGAATATTAATGAAATTATTAGCCCATCACAACGGCCATGTGAGTGTTGATCTTTATAAATCCACCACAAATTTTTAGTAAAATTAAGACAAGTATTTTTTACAGAATGAATATTATAAGTTGTTTTAATCCGATTTATCTACAAGGCCCAAACACATCTGACGACGCGCCAATCATAACTCAAATTGATCCTGTTAATTCACTTTTGAGGTCAATGTGATCTTTAGCACTGCGTTTCATAAGTCATTTTCTCAAAGTTAGTAGAGTAGAACGCTTTTTGTTGTTCTTTATCAATAGTGAAGGTGGGTATCAGTGCGTAGAGATATGTATTTTGATTCTATATGTTCGCGGTTAAAAACAATGCAACGCGATATTAAACGGCTCTCACACCTCGTCGCTAAAATGAAACTGATTGTGTTCCACGCTACGCTAGAGGTAGGCTATGTAGGCTCTATGCTTAAATGAATCAGTTGAGTGTTCAGCCATGGGTACATTCAAATAACTTTGGAGGGCTACATAGTGCCCACGGGCACCGCGTTGATAACGAATGCGCTAGATCAGGGCTGTCAAACTTAGAAGTTAGCTAAGGGCCGCATTTTATATTCCTAGACAGTGTGTGGGCCACACACGTGGAAATTAGGTCTATACAGTATCAACAATTTTTAGTTGATACTCTTAAACAAAATATCCATTCCTTTTTTTAAAACTAAGTTGTTTTGTTTAATTTGAGATTGCTTTGAATCGTCTAATCTAATTCATGTTTAGTAATTATTTTTATAATAGATATGACCTAAGACCTAAGTGAAAATATACGGATATTTAAGGCGAACGATGAGTATAGAGAAGAAACATTCACTCAAGAGTAATTTTAATTAGATAACAAGCAGAAACAACAAACACTAAAAAAAATTGGAAATAAAATTTGCACATAGGCCTATACTTAATTTTCTTTAATGGGAATGTTATGTGCGGTCTGTTTCTACTAAACGTGCTGGTACATCCACGGTGACATTCGTAGTGGCAAGCCTCAGGAAATGCATCAAGGCGTCATCTGAGAGAGAACTTCTTTCTGTAACGTGACTTTAAGTTTGATCATGTTTAAGGAACTCCTGGATGACGTTATTTTTTTTAAACTGTTCTAATGCGCAATAGGCCGCCAGTTATACAGGCCTGCGCTAGATCAATAATTGTATTTTGTAGATAGCCCGAATGGGTTGTAGGATGTGATACACACACAAACAATAATTGTGTTATGCTGAACATCCTACAAAAGTGTTAATAGGAATTAAATTATTCGGCCTCCTTTTATATTTACTTAACATATTAAAACTAATTTATATTTATAAAATCAAATTAAAAATATCATATTCTTTCAAGAAAGAAATATTACATCGTACTTGTTAGTCAATCATACTAATAACTTTGTAAGTTTTTAAAACACTCTGTCAAAACAACGGCTTGTCGATAAACATTAAGTAGTAATGGGGGGGTAAAAAATATATATGCAAATATAAACATGCATAAATTAAAATACTTGGCAACCGACTTAGCTTCCTCGGAACTGTGGACTGGTAAGTTGAAGGTCACACACGGCTGTCACTCAACGCTGCCAACCTTGCCATTGTAAATATTTCTCCACACTAGGCTAGCCGCATAGCTAGGCATTAAAACAACCATGAAGTAATTATGTAGATTTAAGGCAAGAAGACTTAAAACCGAGGGCGATCAGACGCGGGAAAGATTGTAATTACCATGTCTTGCTTCTCTCAATTGAATTGACGCATTCCAGACTACTTTACCTACTCATCATGTGCCAATAGAATATGAATAACAAAACAAAGAAAATAAAGGAATATGTATTTTTTTACTTACTTTTTTTATGGCGCAGATTATACGGCTTGGCTTTAGTTTCGTGTTGAATTTCAATTTAATTGAACAGAAAACATGAACTTATGAAACAGAAACAAAAAATGCTCTCACGGTTTCAAATATTCATTTTCTTTTCAACAAACTTTTTTTTGTAGTTGAATTTTTTTATGATATTGTCAAGGTTGTAGAACACGCAAGCACATATATTATAGTTTTGTATGTGTGTGGATGTATATCAGGTACGATTGAAATGTTTTACAATAGGGCTTACTTAAAATTCCTTTATTCGTGTGTCTATTATCGTGTTTTCAATTTAATCAAGTAGTATCTGATCAAAATAATAATTAAGGAGTGAACCACTTATAGTGATGACAAAGTTTGATATGGGCTAGAGTATTTGACTATGATTTGGGAGGCCAGGGTTCAATCTCCACTCAGTGCCACTGGTGCACCCCGGAATTTACTTGGGGGCGGAGGGGGTGAAAATTTATATAGAGCATTCTAAATTTCACAGAAATTAAAGTATGTAGGAATGTTTTATTATATTAGTAGATATGATCCTTATTGATTGAAAAATATTTTACTTCATTATCGGCTCCTTTCTGTGGTCAAGACCGCCTCACTAAGTTTACTAACCTGCTCTGGTAGCCAGTTCGAATCGGAGTCAAGTCGAAGTTACTTAGTAATAACTTGAAACCAAATTGGATGTGATACGAGGAACTTTGAAGGATCTCTAAATACGGTCTTAGGTGTTACTAACCCTTAGCTTGTGTTGAAAAACTTGATGATAATAATAATATACTAAAATCAAAACAGCGGTTACTAGTTTTAGATCTTTTCTTGTGCTTTATTTTGATATTAACATTAAATTAGGCAATATTATTATTTTATCACAGCGTTTTACTAAGCGTAACTAAAATATCATGAGGGCATTTATATTGATTTTCCAGTAACGTAGTCAGGATTTCATACCAGGGGGTGGGGGTGGGGCGTGTCTAAAGGAACCCCCTCCCCCCAACTGGCTTGATGTACCCCCCTGCACAACCATCCTCCTGACCCCCCTTTGCAACAAGTGCAAGTATACATTTAAATTGTGTTAGATCACGACTCACTTAACTCAAATAAGCATTCCATGGTATTGATAGACTAAAGGCTACGTCACTGTGAGCTCCGAATTTTCTTTACCTCGACTGCTCTCGTGTCACTCAGTGAACCCTTGACAATAATTATACCTCTAGAAGCTGCTGAGTGTTTCAATGTCGAGGAATATATTGAACAGCTGATTAATGCTTTGTGCTAGTTTAAGTATGATTTAATATCTTGATTAATTATGTTATCTCATTATTAACAATAATTACAACATTGATTATAGTAGTAAAGGTCGGTCGTATAAAAGCAAATCAAAGATACTAAAATAATGAAAGGACATTTTAAAACTTGAAATTCGAGTTCGAGTTAATTAATTTTTTTAAACTTGAAAATCAACACTTGATTAGAATGCCTGAAACACATAGCAAACTCAGCTTAAAAGTATTGACTTGGTCAGGGCGGTACCGGCGCCTCTGGATGTATTGGATGTATTGGGTCATTTAATTATAGTTAAATAGACCAACTCTAAGCAACAGTTGACATTGTCTCAGTAATTCTTTAGCTATACATCAAGAATATGTAAGGTGACTGTTCAATGTGTTATCCACGACCTCCGGCTTTGATCACGCACTCACGGATGTCCCACCGCGTGTTTACAACACGTTTATCGGGCACGGGAGGACGCCGATGACTTCCTTGCACGCAAGGACACACAAATGCTAGAGACGCCCTCGAGCCGCTTGGCGTATGCAAAGCGTGTCTGTCTCAGTCTAAGTGAAGCGTGGGAAAAATGTTTTCGATGGTAAAAATATGCGCAGTAGAGGAGAGCGTAGTCCGGTAGCCAAGGTAAACGCACCCCCCCCCCCTTCCTTTTATTTCTAACCCCTGAGGGCTAACCCTAGGATCTCACGAACTCGACCCGGGTGTGATCTCTTCATCGGTATAAGAGAGAAAGAGATAAGTTCTATTGTTAGGTGCCTGGAGGGTGTTTTTCCGGCTCCGTGATTGCATACCAGACCATTCGACTACTGTGCGAGTACTACCTTACTCTGTTATTACTGCTGAACGAGCTACCCTAAAGGTTAGCACTAGCCGTCTTGCCTACCCACGTCGGCTACGAGACACGCTACGCCTTCCCGGAGACGAGAGCGTCAAGGCGCTACATTCATTACCGGAGATTATATCTCTAGTTATATATGTTTTTATCAATATATAATGGTTGACACGCGTGACTGGAAAAGTAATCGTACACAAGAACTGTGTTTTATTTTCGACGCGTGGGGACCTGGTGGTCTAGGGGTAAGGTGTCGGACTTCTGTTCTGCGGGTCCGGGGTCCAATCCTCGGTCCCGGAACGGATTTATCTGATTGCCAAAACCTCCCTTCACCTCTGACAAGACGTGTATTAATCACAACTTGTGAATGTGTGGAGTACCAGGCCTCCACCGTGGTTCGGATCCCACGTTAAACTGTAGGTCCTCCATTTCATATCACCATCACCCTACCATTACACAATAGAGTAAGTGCTACAAACCGCGCTTTAGTTTACGCATCTTATATTTTCGGCTGATCCTCAATAAATCAACTTGTATTAATTTGATGAGTGCAAGTAAATAAGCTAATATGTTTGTAATTACTTGCATTCATTATTTTAGTTACATAATCTTTGTCTACATAGTGTATACAGGGTGTTCCGATTGATGTGAGAAATAACTGGAGTTTATATAGTAGACCTCAAAACAACCCAAAAAGTCATGTTGCACCTCTTTTAAGTGAAGTATCACTGCTGGTACACAGACAGGGCTGCATCTACACTAACATGGATGTAAGGGCTATTAACAATTCCAGCAGAATCATGGAAGGCCTTATCCCGGGAAACATTAGATACAGGACATATGTTCTTAAGGATTTTTTGTGTTGTTTGAGGTCTACTATCCAAATCCCAGTTACCTCCCACATAATTCGGAACACTCTGTATAATTAGAATCTTAGAGGAGCATATACCACAGCTTAACATATAATGTTTCTCTCTTGATAGACCTTCAAATGTATTTGATTAGTTTTTCACTTATATTTATTTATGGGCTTGTAATTTTACAAGTGATGTATTTCTAAAAGTATTTCAAACAATAACTCTACGCACCAGCACATTTGATAATATCATTATTTTGATAAAATGTTACTTTAGAGCGCGCTTCAGCAAATGAGCTCTATTTTCATATTTAATTTTTTTTAATATCAAATTTTAAACTAATTAAAAAAAACTGATTATCCAAATTATCACATTTAACTCTGTAGTTAATATGGAGGTGAAATATCAGTATTAAAATACGATGATAATACCGAGACCAAATATTTTATTAGAAAACCTAGCTCTAAGAATTTTCTTTATATTGAACTATTTTGTTTACATTTCATTGCCATTTACTTGTAACACATATCATTCTAAATTATTATGCGTAGTCAAACTTCATCATAAAAAACAAATAATGACACGTTGGCTCGTTAATAAGTTACAAATTTCACGATAAAACTTCATAAATGATAATGGTGGTTATTAAAACACAATGGTTTTTTTTTTGCACTGCTCCTTACCCCCCGTTTGCGCTATACACTTATGTACTAATTACGCTAGAGAGCTAGAGGTGAGTAAGGTTTAATTTTGATGAAGTGTACCCGCATTTACGTGGTGGGAGAGATAAGCCATTCAGAAAAAAACACTTCAGTACACCCGACCGGGATAGAACTAGAACGGAGACCGTCATCGGCAGTCTAGTCTATTGCGAGAGTGATGCCTTAGACCATTCGGCCACAGAAGCGGGTTACACCATAGTTAGCCAGATATATTTCCTAAGTGCACATCAACCATCCAAATGCTTTTAGATGCTTATGCAGCCACATTTCTCCACGGGAGACTTTATGGGTAGCGCCCAAGAACTAACCACAAGCCATCTCTATCCCGATAAGATTTGGGGCGTTTGTATTCCTCTCACCTTCCCCAAGTCTCCGGATCAGAGAACAACATTTAGACACGTATCTTGATGAAATGTCAATGAAATCCTATCACACCACTACTTGCCATGTAATTGTTTGAAGAGACATGGAAATGACATCACTTCAACTCTAGCGTTTAGCGGGAGGGATTCGAAAACCTACAACGCTCCTGTGTATCGCAGGTTGCATAGTGTTAAGGCGATCTTTCTCTCCCTCTCTGCACTCTACAGTAGCCTTTCTTGATTTCTCCTTCTAGCTATTGCTCTTGGAGTTTTCTTTGTATATTTAAGACACTTATAGTTAAATAGCGTTAAAACTGTGATCACATCATTTATCTTTAATGAGTGTTTATGGTTCACTTCTTATTTCGCTTCCTCAAGTGGAGGGAGTCTGAGTGATATGGTTACAGATGCACCACGTGTATACTTGAATTATAACATTTTAGTTCAGTCGGTAGATTGTCTTGATAGTGATCTAAGGGTGCCAGGTTCGATTATATAGTACAGCCGGAAAATATATAGTTATGTAGCTATGTAATTGAGTCTTTCTTTCGATAATTTATCCATTGACTCGAAAGGATTTGATCATTGTGCTTTTTCTAAAATAAAAGCTAGGATAGTCCCCATTGAATGCGTAAATTATTATAAAAACATTATGATTTTAGTAATGCAATTATCATTATAATAGTATATCTGCGTAATTATTTGACAAGTAAATTAATACAGCCATTCTGTGACTCATTTAATCTTATATGGGAATTATAATAATTTCCACAATTAGACCTATTATAATTACTAAATATACAACAAGACACAGTCTCTTAATACCAAATGATTGGCCTATGAAATCATATAAGTAGCCTTTGTAGCTTTCACATTTTTCAGATAACTTCAAATAAGTCACAAATTAACAACATCTATTTATCGAGAGGACACACTTTAAGATGATTTTTTTTAAATTTATTTTTATAGCATAGTCATACTACCCGTTCGGGTTATACGTATACCTACTAATTTACGCTATTATGCTATGGATGAAAAGGGCTTAATTAAGAGGAAGTTTACCTGCATTTGCGTGGCGAGAGAGAGAGAGAAATAGAGAGAGAGTGGAAAAATATTTAGGAGAAACCACCCTCAGTACACCTAATCGGGAATCTATCTCCTCGTCATCGGCAGTCTAGTCTATCGCGAGAGTGACGCCTTAGACCATGCGACCACTGAAGTGGGTTTAAGATATGTAGAAAAGCGATTCTCATCACTAGATTCTAGTCCACCATCAGAAATTCTTAAGACCTAACCTTTACTCTGCGTGATATGAAGTGGTAGTAAGTGTAGGTATATTCTTCTCTCTCTCTAAAGGTTCTGGTTCCATATCTCACGCAGCAGGCGCAGTGCGATGTTCTCTCTCCCTCTATTTCCGTGGCTGGCTCCATATCTCATGCAGTAGGCGCAGTGCGATGAATAATGGATCGGTCTCACTGCGGGAGGTTCGTCAGAAAGTGATCACCTGTGAATGAACATGGGACTACACTGCGTTCCCTCAGATACAAGCACTTGTCTTCATCGAACCAGTGGCGTGCGTTGGGGAGGAGAAACAACCACCAAACGTTGGATATGAAATTAAACATAATTTTCAAAATATTTACAGCTATTCTCCTTTCAAAATTGTGCCAGTCCAGGTTATGGTGTAGGTTTTATTATTTCGGTTCCACTTAATCAGACAAACTAAACTAAGTATATGGGGTCTCTAATGTTAGTGAAAAAAAACTCACCATCCGGCGGGGCGGTAGGCTACAGGCGCAAAAAATGTTTGTATTAAAAATTCCATAGTGTGAACCCGCGAGGGAGCTTTTACCGACCGAGCGGCCGCCGCCGTTAGTGATGATGGTGCCAAAAAAACAAATTTTTGGTCAAAATAAATAAAACCTTGTTCAGTAGATACGTTTAGTTTAATTATCTATACATAATAATCTCAACATTTATTGAATATTCGTCATAATCAGGGACATTTGAACAAGACTTTTTAAATGAACGGAAAAAAAAGCGATGTTCAAATGCCACAAATAAGAACTATTGAGATTATTACGCGTAAATAATTAAAGTAAACGAATTTACAGAATAAATATTTGATTTATATTGTCTAAAAAGGTTGTTTTTATCATAAAACTAAAAAAAATACTGATCCTAACTTTCATTAACTCACCCCCTAACCCCGCCACCACTTTAAGATTTATAATTAAAATGTATGTAAACAGGAAGCTTACCCTTAACACACACTGCTCTACTAATTCAGCTATCCTTCTATTTAATTATAAAAAACTCACTTCTCACAATATAAAATATTCTACAGCTTATCATTGTACTAACAATGAATACAAGAGCCAACTAACGAGATCTCATCTGATAAGCAAAATATGACGTGTGTCCCACAAGTAGTCGTATGTGCTACATCTTAATTCAGAAATATGTTTGTATGTAATCGTTGTACTTGTTTAATTTACTGCATTATAATACATTTACGGTTGATTTTATTTACAAACGTTAAGCGTAAGTAAAGTACTTACTCTTATAATTTATATGAGTTAATTATGTTTGACAATCTCAAAATCACTCTACCGGCCCCGTAGTATAGTGGTCAGTACACCTAGTTACCAGGACCGGCCTTAGGTTGGGGAGAGCGGGGCGCCATGGACTGGGTGCGCCTGAAGCAAGTGAGCATGTGCTTTTTACTTCTGATTGGGGGGAGGGTGCAATTTTAATGTTTGACAAATTGTATATGTACTTAGTATTAAATAACACTTTTTGGGAGTTAGGAGTGCCAGTGATAATACAGGAGAAGGATGTTCAGATCGTATGTTAAGAACATTGGCTGAAAATGGTTTAAGTCTAGAGGAATGTGGAGAAAAGGTACGATACTGGTGACAACATGGGGAGTAAAAACAAAGGTGTTCAAGCTAGAATTCTTCAAATTAACTCAAGAGCTTTCTTTGTACCTTGTGAAGTCATTAAGCGCCACGCGCTGGGAAAGCAGGATTGATAGTGTTAAGGCTATTAGATATCATATAAGGGATGTTTGTGATGCTTTCATGGAAATTTTTGAATCTTCTAATCTTGCGGATGCTGGTTTGAGGTATAAGGCACAATCAGTTGATGAAATTTGAATAGTGGATTTCTTTGACTGTATGGTATGAAGTAAACATCGAGTCAACATTGCGAGTAAGGTGATACAAATTCCAGCAATGGATTATTTACTGCTACTTCTTTAATTAAAAATTGTGTGGAAAATGTCTCTTCATATATACATGTTTTATATTAAAATACTATTATTATGGTGAAAGAACTTGCAGAATAATTTGGAGCTGATCCTTCCTTGCATATTCGACACGTAAGCGAACAAAGGAAAGATAGTTCGAATATGAAGGTCACAATGAGTCAGAAAATGATAGCCCAGAAGATCAATTTAAATGTAAGTTTTTCTGTCATAATTGATACTACTGCACTCACATCACTGAAGCAATGGTTCGAGCAACTTGAAGACCACAAAATAGCTTGGGATTTTTGTTTTACTTGTGCCAACCTCAATGTGATAATGCTAATGCCCTTGAAGCTGACATAGTTATATTGAAACAGTGCATGAATACGCAAAACACACTCATGGATGTAAGTAACTTGGATATTAACGGCTTGGAACTCTGGGAATAATTAAAACATTTTAGGCATATCCTTCCAAATATGTAAAAAATATCCGTCTCCAAAAAATATTTTACAACACACAGAGGAAACAAAAATAAGAGGACTACTTTCCCCAACATCTGGGTGTAATTTAGTTTATTGCTGACCATGCCAGTGATGGTTGCTAGTGATGAACGCAGTTTTTCCGAGCTAAAACTGGTCAAGACTTCTCTTCGATCTACTATGGCCGATGAAAGGCTGTCGTCGTTAGCAATATTATCTATAGAAAATGACATAGCCCGCAAGCCTGACCTTTCTTCAACTGTGACAAACTTCGCTCATGTAAATCACCCCCCTTTTTTAAGAAAACAATGTGAGCCAAAGGAAAATAGCCTGCCAGGAGTTATCTATCGTCCACGAGTCTCATTTTGATTATTTAATATGAATGCATTTTATTTTACATTGCGGACTAACGGACATTCCATTCTATATTACGTTATTATTGAATTGTGCTTGTATGAATGCCAAAAATTTGTCTTTTGATATATTATTTTTGTATAAAATGTATTTTTTTCCACTATCTAAAAATATATACTTAAAGGAAAAAATATATAAATGGGGAGAGGGGGCGCACATTTTATGTTTTTAGCCCCGGGCGCTGACTGTTGTAAGGTCAGGCCTGCTAGTTACGAACCTAGGAGCTCGATTCCCGGGTAGCACCATGGATATTTTTCCCGAAAGGGGAATTATCCCAACGGTCACCAGGGTTTGGTTAATTAGGCTCAAGTTAGGTTTAAGACTTCCACTGGCCCACACCTCCATATTCATTATCATCATATCATCTCATTGCAGGTACGACGTGTAGACAACCTCCATAGGTGTACCCTGGGCAATGTCCTGTTCCTACAGAGCGGCTAAAAGTCTACACAAACAGGCGACAAAACTAGATACTATATATATCTCCCGGTCAAAGATGCCATACGAAATTTAAAAAAATTCAATCTGAGATGATTGATGACCCCAAACTCTACTCAAAAGTTTGGAATGAATCTTAAAAGAACGTGAATTATTTAACACTTCGTACCTTTCGTAATGATATATATACACACATTTAAAATGTACTCCCTATTCCATTGCTGTTGTCTTTTTTTAACGTGAATATTTGTTAGAGAAGAAATTATATACTCTGGTTAAATGCTAAAATATATCTATACTCATAAGTCATGATTGTGTTACTAAATAGGTGTAATTGTGTGTTCCAGGACAACAGCCCAGGCCAGGAGATACTAGACACGGTGTTCAGACACCTGAATCTTCTGGAGACAGCCTACTTTGGCCTGCGGTACCTGGATGCCTCCAATCAGACGGTGAGACGAACATTGAAAAACCAATCATTGCTTACAATACAATCTGACAGATACGGGGAATTTTCATTGGGAAAAACTTATGTCAACTACAGTCCAAGTTTCATAGAAAGAACTTATCTGTCAGCTACAGTCTAATTTTCTTCTGAAGGATCTTATCTGACAGATAAAAACGTTTCTAAATATATTTTACGTATTCATTTGTACGTCAAATTAAGTGATCTGTAACTGTTATTTTTGTTAGACAATATCAATCAATCAAAGTAACGCTAATAACACAATAAGATTTGATCACTTTTGACCGAAAAAAAAAGTATGTTTGTATTTTTTAAATGGAACCTCCTGTGAAAATTAGACCGTACTTGGTGACTTGACACCCCGGTGTAGATATATTGGTCACAAATAATTGTCACTGTCTTGTGCATTGTGTGTTGGGGTGAAAGGGTTTGCGAGTAAATAAGAAGGGGCGGGGGAAGGAATCATTGTGTCAATATATTACTAAGGAGCTTTATACAATCCGACATATTAGCTCAGTCGGTAGTGTGTCTGTCTACTGAGCTAAGGATCCCGGGTTCGATTCCTGGCATGGCCGAACCGTGGACTGGATGTTGTGCCTGTCCTAGTCTTAAGTTAGATTATAAGGTATATGAAGCCACGACAGGCTTAGCAAGCCGGTAGTGGAAAATATATGGCTTGAATAAAAAACTGACCCAGGCCACAGGCTGGGAACAGTAATGGATGTAAAGTTTCATACAGCAATCACGCAACACATTCCAAAATAATCATAAAAACACACTGTTATAGGCAACAAAGTTGAGCGTGTCTGTCCGGGTTTCCTCTGTCGATGACTATATCGTGACTCTCGAAAGAAGGGGACGGGAACAGTTCCTATGTGAATGTAATGGTCCAACCATGAATCACAGCATCGTCCCTCCCTGATCTCCCCCGCATTGCCACGATACCTTGTTGTATAATTCACCAAGCGCCCCCCCTCTCATTGCGTATTCTTGGTGTCGCAGTCTAGAACGGAAACACGCACTCTGCGCACCCTCGCAGCGCAGATACAGGTGCGAGCACTGCCACCTGTGTCACGGAGGCCTGGCCAAGTCAGACGGGTTGTACAGTGTACACATATCCTCTCGTGTTGGTTATGTTTAATATTTTGTCAAGCTTGTTTTTTTTTTTACCTATACCTAAACTCAGTTTTCATAAGAAACTCCTTTTAGAAAACACAAACTTTTTTTCGTTCAAAATTGAGCACATTTTACTATTTTGTTGGTGTTATTTGATAGGTAAAATCCAAGGTATTGATAATATATAAATAAAGTAGCAGGTTCATATCCCGTGACAACATTCATGTTAATCTATTTAGTATAATAATTTATATCAATTAGAGATCAAAGCATATATTAATCATTATTATAATTAATTGAATATTTAATAAGAGTTTAATATTAAATATAAAATCTTATATTAAATACATAAAATAGTAGGCCTACAATAGTACATACTATATATAAACTATTTATACTAGTCAATAG
>CABFWB010000096.1:422444-466759 GCA_902151455.1 Timema bartmani
GGGGGCAGGGAAGAGGAGGGTGGGTGGGGTGGAATCATTGCACAGGAAGTGAGCAGTGGAAGCTAACAGGTGGGCGGGGCGGTGTCCTTGTAGCACCTGTAACATGTTAGGGGAAGAGGGAGGGGAGGTATTGTTAATGGTTCAGTAACCAGGTAGAGAAATGATAAAAAAAAAAGTATTGTGTTGTGTGTGGAGGTTTGGTACGAACGAACAAGCGTTACATTAATTTGCAGTCATTTGCATGCCCCTTTTTGTATGTTCTAATGAGCTTGTTAGCTTCACCACCATGGTGGTGAATGGGAACAATATCCTGGGGATAGTTCGGTTGGCCTTCTCTCCCATCACACCCCCCGACCCTTCCCCTTAGCTAGAGTGGTCCACCACGAGTCTAAAATGCTCCGATTTGATTCCGGGTGATACTCTTTTTTTAGCTACGCGTCTTATTACCCTTTCGGGTTAGACGACTATATACTAATTACTCTAATGTGTTAGGAATGTGCTAAGCTGAATATAGAGAAAGAATTGTGTCCGCATTTGCGTGGAAGGAAAGTGGAAAACAATTTAGGAGAAACCCCCCTCAGTGGACCCATAAGGGATTCGAACCTTTATCTCCCCGTCATCGACAGTCTAGTCTATTGTGGGAATGACACCCTTAAACTAATCGGTCACCAAAGCGGGTAACGTGTACTTTTTAACACAAGGGTTAATAGTTTACTTAATTGAAGGTGTAAGAATGCGAAGGGTAAATTAATTCGGTAAATTCGGTAAATTAATGGATGGGAGTAGCCATTCATTGATAGTAGCTAGTTGTTTGATTATATTGAGTTCATTTTTGAAATTCTTTTAATTCAAAGGAATATAAATTCATTAATTTACCGAATTCTTCAAAAACAAAAATCACAACTCAAAAACAAATCCACCCTTAATAATTCAAATACCAAATCTGAAAATAAGACTAAATGGATCAAATTTAACTACACTGGAAGTGAAATCAACAGAATCACAGATATCTTTTTAAAAAAAATATTAAAAATTGCCTTCAGCACTAACAACAACATCAAAAAATACATCAATAACTCTAATTTAAATAAAATCAACCAATATGACAAAAGTGGCATATATCAATTAACCTGTGATTGTGACAGTGTATACATTGGCCAATCTGGCCGAAAATTTCAACTAGGTTTTTTGAACATATCAGTGATTTTAAATATGATAGAAACAAATAAAAATTTTCTGAACATCTCAAACTCTCTGGACACCAACCGACCCCAATGGAAAATAGTATGAAGCTAATTTTTAATACATCCAAAGGCACAACCATGAACACTGCTGAAAACATATTTATTCAAACTGCAATATTAAATAAAAAAAAAGTTTTAAATGAACAATCAAATTTCGAAAATCAAATACTCATCAACATCCTTAGGAAACTCCCTCAACATACTAAAAATTAAAAAAAACACCCTTAATCCCGTTTACACCCGCCCATCCATCCACAGTAGCAAATGACCTGTTCGGGCCAGTGTCGTAAAGATTTGTACGTCTTTTTCATCTCCTTTTTTGTCAATTCTTTTCTTTCCCCTCTTCATTTTTTAGAATATATTTTCCTAATCAAGATCTATCAATATAAAACTTTTCCCATGTCAGCTTAATACATAATTGTCTACCCTATTATATAATATATTTGACTTCTCAGTTCAACCATTCTAATTCGGTTTGGTTCTCACTTTATATATACACGTTAATTTTAATTTTACCTTAGTTTCCTCCTTCCATCACTTGGAATACTCATCCGTTATACTTCAACTCTGGTAAATATGCTAATTCATTAACTGTAACTTTTGACATTATTTTTTATCCTCCATTAAACTTTCAGGTTATATCTTGTTGATTGGCAGGGCGTGGTTGAACCATATTTAATTTGGTATTATTCTTTTTCATTAGTCCTGAAGATGATGTCGTAGTGCGTCGAAACATGTTGAAGCAATACTAAACATTCTGCAAGGAATGCAAATTTCAAGGAACATGGGATCACAAGATAAGAAATAATTCAATTTTACAAATATTTCTCCTGTTTTAATTCTATATTTAGGAATGTTTTCTTGGTGTATCATCATTTAAAAATAATCAATTACATGTTTTTATCATTGGCCAAGAAATAATCAACTAAAATATAAAAAAAATTAATAATGTTTTAATATGTTTATAACTTTTAAATGTTGTTAGAGCTTTATTCTCATTTATGAAATGTTTGTCTAGAGGACATTGACTTGTGATTACATTACAAAAACATTTGTTCAAAATATTATATTTTATGCCTATATGGCTCTTACATTGCAGTATATATCTCTTTGTTTATTATATTAAATTGACACAGCTATTAACTTTACTTAAAATTGAATTATTCTATTACTAGCGTACCATAGAGTTCAACACCTGGCAGGACGATGTAGGTAGAGGAAGGTTTCATGCAACACTTTTATTGTGGTGTTTCCAAAAACTCGGAAACCTTTTGATCTTTACCGCCTCGGTTCGGGACTTCCAGATGTTGACAAAAACAGTCGCACTGCGACTCGGAGTTTGTGTTGAGTTTTTGAACAAGTTTTTTCAAACATTCCTAATTTTCATCTACTGTGTTTTGCTCGTGTTCTTAAATTAAGTTACCTTTAGCGAATTCATATCATACACTCTTTACGTTACGTAAACGTTAAGTTGGTTGTAATTCAGCTTGAGATGTTGGCTGGACGACTGTCTGTTGTGTCTGTTGTAATATTTGACTGGTTTGTAAGTCTTGTTATGATATAATCAATGTATTCAGAAAGTGAACTCTATAATACACACCTCAAATAAAAAAAGTTAGTAACCCTTCTGTTGAAAGTAAAGCTATAAAGTTAAAATTATCTACATTTCAACATAAATAGTTGTTATATTCATGTGACGTCAATAAATAATAAATGCTGTGATTGAATCATGAGTATTAACCTCCATTACAGTATCTGTCGCATTATGGAGATATATTTGAAACATTATTCACATAACTACAGCCAGTATATTCCCACCATCCCGTGCGGAAACATTCTGGTTAGTTAAAACTGTTCATTTGTAATTACGATAATGATAGTATTTTACGACAAACCGCAATTATAATACAGACTGTCAGTAATGGTACTACATGTATTTGATTTGGTTCACGTTTATTGTTTGGGAGGAAATTAATTTCGAATTTGTTAATGGGTTTCCAAATACGTAAAACTAAAATCTGACGCATTACTTACACTGGCTGTTATTGGCTGATGGAGGGAGGGAAGTGGTTATAAAGGGGGGAGAACTCGAGATTTTGATGGATGTCGACGTCTCATGACCCCGAACCCTAAAAAGTGGTTTTCGCAATGCCGTCTGTCTGTCCATCTGGCTGTCAGTTTGTACCTCGGTCTAGAGCCTAAACTATTTTACCGATTGGGCTAAGACTTGGTATACAGGATTTTCATAGGTTTATCCCAAGGAATTATTGGAATGGGATATCCAACCCTAAAATTAAGGGTAGTTTCCTTAAGGGTGGAAAGAGAAAAAATAGGTTTTTATTAAAATTGGCTTAAACAATTTTGATTAAATTTCATTTCTAAGCTTTGATCACTATTACAAACCAAATGGCTACTCTCAACTTTTCGTCAGAATGACTTTTAAGGGTTCCGGTCTGATGCGTAAATTCTAATATATAATATTATCTCTGTAAGTCTTTGTGATATGAAATTATTTATCATTACATGCATGTGGATCTATTTAAAATAAATATCTTTTACTTGAAATATATTTTTATAAAACCAAAAGTTTGCAAGCTACACACACACATATATATATTTCTTTTAACTTTGCCAACACTTTTAAGGTAAAGTATTACGACCGGCAAAAAAAAATCTAGCCAGAGATATTTATGGATGTTGAAGTTGCATGACCCGCCAAACCCTAAAAAGTTGTTTTTGCAACGCCGCTGTCTAACCCTAAAATTAATAGCAGTTTACTAAAGGGTGAAAAGAGAAAAATTTCATGTTCTCAAAATCGGCTATAACGATTCTATCTCTCTCATTTTAGACTCAATAATTACCTATCTAATTGGTCAAAATTGATAAAAGAGCACTTTAATAGCAATGTTATAGCCATAAAATATCCCCTAGTAAAATGAAATTTTTTAACCGGAAGTCAAAATTTTAATACGAAGTGTTGACCCTTGTGGACCCATTATCGATATTTTTTATTGGTCCAAATATACAAATGAAGACGTTAATTCTTTAAAAATAAAATTATGAAAATTAAAACCACGAATAAACACTGTTTTACGTATGTCTAGCGCAGTTTGTTCTCGGGCTTGCCAGTGTATATTATTATATTACGAATTTTAAGTAAATATCTCCATTTCTAAAAAATAGAACAAGAAAGTTTGTGTGGAGTTCCGTACCATTTATTTTGGAACAGGAAGGCTGAAGCTAATATCTAGTCGGAGTGTATTGAGGTGATATTTCCTAAATTATTGCTCACTCTCCTTCCACGCATTGCCTGTATCCCGGACGTTTATCAATTAAACATGGCATCAATTAAACTAGATTATCTGAATCAAAACTAATTATGGCCGTACGTCACACGAGAAATTCAATTTTTCTAGGCACTGACTATTTTTTTTAGAACCGCGTCTTAATGCTTTGTACTCATGTTTACTAACTACGCTAGTAGTTAGGGATGAAGGTTGAATTTAGAGAAATTGCACACGCATTTGCTTAGAGGGAGAGTGGAATCAATTTTGGAAAAAATACCCTCAGTATATCCGACTGGAATTTGAACCCTGATCTCCTTGTCATCAGTAGTCTAGTCTAAAATGAGTGATGCCTTAGACCATGCGGCCGCCGAAGCGTGTCCTACCATTACTAAAGTATATTCCGACACAGATTTTAGTCCATGAGACCAGCTCCTCGTTAGCAGATTGTACAGTAAGTACATAGCCTACTACTTTCTCTATTACGTCCAATTTTTTTTTCCAGAATTAGCTAGTTATTTGAAGTTAAATGTATTAAGTATTATAGTCATATCAAAGTAATTTCAAGATGGCAATGTACAATTGCCTCAGCTGGCCGTGAAATTCAAGGAATATTCATTTACACTTAGGCTGGACAGCCTGCAAGGGGTAATTTGTTGTCAATCCAAAGAATTTAAACGATGGCAACCTGTCAAACCTTATTTAACAACCCTGAAAAGATTATTGGCTGGTTCTCATGATATGTGCCCCAACATGCTAGCTGTTATAACACTCGGTTTAGTGCTGTCTGCTGCAGTCTACGTTTGTTGCAATAAAAAACCAAACTCGTAGGTCTATAAACTTCCGGCGATAAAATTTCCCACGGCATGAACATCTGGGTTATTTTTTATTGGCTCGTTGATCAACTCAGTTAACTTAAATTTTGCCGTTTTCATTGCTCATTTATCATCCGCTCTCACACTCAATCTGTGTGTGGCAAGGACATAATGCTGACAACGTTCAGAACTTTTATTATAACAGGGCTTATACTGGGTCCGTAAAGTCCTTAAAAATCCCTTAACTGAAGGTATTTAAAAGTCCCTTTTTTAATCCTAGGTCCCTAAAATCCCTAAAAATGGCTAAATGATTTTTTTATAACTATTTAAAATTGTATTATTTTCAAAATACATTTTTCGGCAAGTTGCAGGAATTCATGCCCGATAAGCAAGTTTCAACCTTTATTCTCGGCTACGACGTTAAACTGCCTCTTCGATGACGGAAACCTTAAAATATTTTAGAAATAAGTTTTTGAAGCATAATATGTTATTAATGACATAAAATATAAGGAAGTAACAAAAGCAGTAAAAACCTTTCCTTCATTGCCATATGGTAAGGCGGTGTTGAGAAAAGCTTTTCAACTCTGGACATGTGATTGCAAAGCAGACAGCTGCTATGAAAGAAAGAGCTTTTATTTTACGATTGATGTCATAGACGCCTTGAAGTTTTATGACAGTAAACTTGCTTGTGTTCCAATCACAAAAGAGCTAATTGCCTATGGAAGAAATGCAAGAAGTATCATCAGTACTTAGAGGAAACCAGGTTGAGAGAAAAGAGACTTAAAGAAGAAAAGTAAAGAGAAAGAGCAAAATAAGATACCTTAAGAGTAGAAACTGAAGAAATAAGGCTTTTGATTATACGAAGAAAAATTTTGCTATGAAAAGAAAGTAGCTGACAAACTCCGTGAGCAAACATTATCTTGTATTACATATGCACTGGGGGGAAAAACACTTTGTAGAACTGCATTTAATGTAGCACATGGCCTATTGGAAGGATGTACGGATCTAAAGTTTTAAAACCCTAAAAAAAAAGGCCAAGAAAGAAATATACACTCAAGCAAAGACATTAAAAAAAAGCATCTTCTCTAATAATTTCATTTCTTGAGAGTTATGCCAAGAAAGAAAATTAAATTGGTAAAATTACCAATTAACTATTAGTCGAAGCTAAATGTGATATGTAATATTTAAGGTATGTATTAAAAGTACCGCAGTACATCACTACTTTGACTATGAATTAAAATTAGCTATACCTCATCTGGGGTCAAATCAAAAAGCTTATTTTTGTTCGTTTAATATGGCTAGAATAATCGATGAACTCAACAGTTAAGTTAAATCTAAAAATAAATATAAGCTAAAAATTGAACTTTAAGAGTTAAAAATCTACATGGAAAAGAGTTAAAAAAAATTGTTTCTTTGACATTAGTGATAGGATTTTTTTTTTACAAAAAACAACATTCTTTTGAGTGAGGTTTTTTTCATAGTTTTTATGAGGTCCCTATTTTGGTCCCTATTTTAATCTATTTGCCCCCCCCTTTTTTTTCTGAACATACTCTAAAGTCCTTGAAATAGACCTGGATATGGAGTATGAGCCCTGTATTAGAGTAATGGAAAACTCACATAAGCGACAAGAGCCCATTGTTTCTTGAGTGATATTTCCAAATAAATCTTTTCAAATTTCAACCTTAAGCTTAGTACGCACTTGGAAGCATTGTTGGCCAACTTTTTCCTAACTGTTGGCCAACATGGGAAACAGATTGTTGGCAAACATTAAAGAAACATTGTTTCGCGTCCAGACAACAATGATGAAACATGTTTCCTGTACAGAGTTCAGTTGACTAAAAGATGTCTGTTGATGCTGCTGCTTATGGCTTGTGCTTTGTATGTAGCTGTGAGCTGTTCAAAAAGACAGAAAAGAAGAAAATGGGGGTGGGTCTAGGGATGTGATATCGAAAGAAAAGTATCGATACTTTACTCACTAAAAGTATCGGAGGAAAAATATCGACAATCTACAAGTATCGAAAGAAAAGTATTGATAACAGTAAGTATCGGTATTGAAATTTTAATCTGATTTTTTTATCTAGTAATACTAATTTCAACTTTTACATCTTAACTTTATTTCCATATTTAGTTAAACACTGAAAATTATAATGGTTTTTAATACTTTAAAACAAATTTTACAAAATGCTTTTTCACTATCCAACTTCTTAAAAATAACTTCCATAGTTCACTTCTGGGAGGTGCAATTTTTTAACTACATTCTTCGTTTATATACTCTATCAAGATAGATTATTAACTATTGACAAACAATAGAGTAATGTACGCCCTTTTATGTTTCGTCTGCTTGGGGAACCCTTGAGATGACTGAGTTCATTGAGATCTACAAAATATTATTTTGTTTAGCTTTTGATGAGCGTGCTGATTAATAAAGGAAGGGCTAGTAGACTGGTCGCCAGTCGCAGTGTCATTTGTTCTTCCTATTCCTCCACAGTCCACCCTAGTAAACATTTAGCCCCAGACTCCCAGCATTAGTGAAATTAACAAAAAAGTTGTTTCTTTTGATACCGATTCGATACCGGAGTGTGAGTGCTAATATCAGCAAAAGTATCGAGTAAAAAAATACTAGTATCGAAAGGAAAAATATAAATATTAGTAAAGTATCGATACTTTCACACCCGTAAATGGGTCTGTAAAGGGCTTAAAAATGGTTCGTACTACGCAAATAACACTGAAATACAAGATTTTATTAAAAAATTGTTTCCTTATATGTGAAACGCTATTTTGAACTGTGTTTTTATGCTGATTACAGATAAATCTTCAGAATATTTCTATCGCTCTCGGTTAAAAATAAATACGTGACCCAAAAAACTTATATTTTATTTACAGATGAAACAAATATTGCTTTATAATAATCATGAACTTTTTTTAAAATTTAGCCGATGACTTCCGTTTGTAAATAATCTCAGGCATCTCCCTGATAATACTCCAGCATTAATCTGCCACCATGTTAATAATACTCCACTTTCCTTGGTACCGTTTTTCTATAACAGCAATGGCATGGTGAAAACGCTCTCCATGTTCGTCAATAACTTCAAGATTTTTTTGGGAAAAAGTCCAAATGCGAGTGTAAAAAGTGAATCTTAGGTGACCTGTTGCATCCCATTGTTTCATAAGACTGAAGCAGTTTTCCCACAATTTCTTGGTAGTTGTCGGCTTTATTGTTTCCCAAAAAAATTCTGGCTACATATTTGAAAGTTGTCCATGCTGCCAGTTCAACTTCATTCAGAGTAGAATCAAAAGTTTTATCTGTGGACCAAAAAAAACCCCTCTTTTATCTTTGCCTCACTCAAACGGGGGATTTTTTTTGCTGCAAATATAAAAAAACCCAGAACCATCCTTCATGAAACGTGCATCTTTTGATCCAAGTCCTCATTCTGCTCTAACGTGCATCTTTTGATCCAAGTCCTCATTCTGCTCTAACGTGTATCTTTTGATCCAAGTCCTCATTCTGCTCTAACGTGCATCTTTTGATCCAAGTCCTCATCCTGCTCTAGCGTGCCTCTTCTGCTCTAAGTCTGCACTTTACCCTAGCTCACATCTTCTGCTCTTAAACCGTACTTTACACAAATTACACTTAAGTTACCCTCAGGCTAATAATCTACTGAGAGATGATGAGCATGAAGAATGGTCCTGGGTGCTCTCTTCTCAGTCCATAGTATAGCAATAGTCCAAACAAAACCCATGCATGGCAAGTAACCAACTTACGGCACCGAAAGATGATGAGGCTCCTCCCACGCATCGCTCCAGGGCTACCAAACGTCTAGACGCGAAGCTTTCCCTCCGCCGCGATGTGTTTTTTTTTCTTCTGTCGGGTGAACGGTGAACACTCCCCTTTACTTTGCTCAGCATGATGGGAATCTTCTTGAATAGCTTTGTGGCAAACTGGAGTCCAATTTTCATTGGAAGGTTCTTTTAGGGGAAAATACTGACATATTTGTTCATGTCAACATTATTAATATTTAACAATTATATTAGTACCTACTTTTTTACTATTTACTACTTTACTACTTTATTTTACTACTATTTTATAGGTATTTATAATATTTAACAAAAGTGGCATCGGCAGGCCAAATTACTTGACGTATGAATAACTTTTCTGGATGTTATATAAGGTCCTTCTTATAAAATTGGACTGCAGGTGCTACCTCTTTCTTGGAAGTTCAAATACGGTCGTTCAAAATAGACACGTAATAAAAATTGACCCTCGAAGGTGATCACATGGACTTGAGGAATATCTCGAAATATCGACTTCTCTGGACTCGAATCCTGGTCGTGTATACCGAGGGTAGTTTTTCCTAAATGCTTCTCCACTCCACACAAATGTGGGTACACATAATCTATATTATACATTCCTTGTTCTTCTTCCACTAATGCAAATATTCTTATAACCCTGAGGGGTAGTAAGACAGAAAACAACTCGTAATTTTTGTGAAACGAAATAATTTACATTGTTGGATAACTCCACCAAATAGCTTAAATTAAATTATATAAACTGTTACGTAAGCTTTGAGAAAAACTGAATATTTCTGTCACAATTCAAAGACCTCCACGAAAATATATATATAGACTTATATATTTTCTTGTAGCTCAGAAACTATTGAATTTATAAAAAATATATTTCAAATAAAAGATTTTAATATTGATAGTACTGCAACTTTACAGTGATAAGTTATTTGGTATCTCAAATGGTCGTGTAGATACGTTCAAAATAGTAAATTTATGCTTATGTAAGTTACCCTCAAAGTGATTTTAGTGGGAAAATGAGAATTGCCATTTTATTATATTGTTAAACAGTGCATAGATAGAAAATTTATTCAAAATCATTTGAGTGGATTTCGAGGAAATATTGTTTTCTTTTTTAGCTCTTCAGAAAACTACCCTTAATTTAGTGTTATATATCTAATTCCAAAAACTCTCAGGCCTTATCAAAATATCGATTTACAATCACAATACTTCTCTCTTCGAGGCGTCGAGATAATTTTAAAATAAAAAAGGACACTTAATGTTTGTTTTTATTATTACATTTTGTTTTAAGTGTTCAATCTCTTGCCAATTAAAACGATTTGCCCTTAGGAAACATGGGGGGGAGGGTGAATTTTAAGGAATCATAACAGTAGTGGGATTCGGCCGGTTCTCACCGGTTCGGACGAACCTGTTTCTAAAATTTCCCATGCTCACCGAACCGGTCCTTAAATTTTTTCGAATCGGCTGCTATTCACGTTGCTGTCATGGATTTTATTTCATAGTAATTTACTACATTAGCAAAATTCGAGGAGGAAGTTCAATATAGACCTTGGTCTAATTGACTGAGTAATCGATACTCATCATTAATATCGAGCCACTAGGCACAAATAATAAATAGCCTAGGGCAAGGCCGTAGCCAGCCAATAATTTCAGGGGGGGTTTGGTGGCCCCATCCCCCAATTGACGGAGGCTAGAAAAAATTCTAAATAAAAAACTGTTCTAAAAACTATCTGAAGTGTTTTTTATGGCAACACTACCCCCAACTATCGAAGGCTAGGACAAATTATAATTATTAAACAGATCTAGAAGCTCTTTTAAGTGCTTTTTTATTGGTACCATAACCCCATAAATTCCGAAGGCTATAGGAAAAATCTCTATATCTAAACAACTCTAGAAGCTCTTTAAAGTGTTTTTATGGTAACAAGACCCCCTAACTAGCCGGAGGCTAGGAAAATTCTATATATTTAAAAACCTCTAGATGCTCTCTAAAAAAATTTTTTATAGCTGTTGAAGTTAAGGAAGAATTATAAATATTAAACACCTCTAGAAGCTCTCTAAAGTATCTTTTATGGCACCATAACACCCTAACTGCCGAGGGCTGGGAAAATTTCTAAATATTAAACACCTCTAGAAGTTATCTGAAGCTCTCTGAAGTGTCTTTTATGGCACCATAACACCCTAACTGCCGAGGGCTGGGAAAATTTCTAAATATTAAACACCTCTGGAAGTTATCTGAAGTGTTTTTATGGCAACATAACCCCCTAACCGCCGAAAAATAGGAACAATTCAAAATATTAAACACCTCTAGAAGCTACCTGAAATTGTTTTACAACAACACAACACCATAACTGCCGAAGGCTAGAAACATTTCTAAATAATAAACACCTCTGGAAGCTCTCTGAAGTTTTTTTATGGTAACACAGCCCCCTAATTTGTACTTGTACCTTAATTTTGATATTGTTTGAACCATAAATAAAGCCATATATATTTTGTTCATAAAATTTCGGGGATGGGTGATTCCAGATATCTTAGTCAAACAGAAGTAACAGTCTATTAAATTATCTTTTTGTTCTCGCCAGACCATTGGGACAGCAAATGGCATATACTTTCGAGACCCTTTCAACCATCCTCTCAAATACACTGCACAATTACTACATACAATGTGAGGAGCCCAAGGTTTATCCTGGTCACCTATTTTTGCACCCAAAGTAGAGTTTATATGCTTTCTTAATCAATGGTGTTATACTCTTGCGATTAGATGTTATAGTATAGTCACCACACATGTAACAAAGACTATCTACATCATTTTCACACTTTCGAGGCATAGTGAAGCACAGTATTCACTCAACCACTAATGTAAGCACACTGAACTGTTTAATCAAACTGTTTTAGTAAGGTGAATGGGCACAGCAGTCAAAGCCATTAAGCAATTCTAGGAAATATTTGTATTGCAAGGCCGAAGGAAAAAGGCAGTGACAAAGGTTTTCCAACACTTATCAGTAAGTAGCATGTTGTATAATCAGTTCCATATAACTATTGAACACTTCACTGAATCATTTAAAAAGTTATTTGTTTGAATATGTTTAGACCATTGGCGTCCTGCTCAGTTTCTTTAAAATAGCTTTTATATAACTCACTACCTTAATACAGGGGTACAGAATATGTTCACAGAGCCAATATTTCCCCAGAACTTAACATTTAAATAAAAAAATTCCCCGAAGACCATAGCGCTCAAAATAAAACATTGAATATTTTACAGAGGCGGAAGGTAATAAGGATTATTACCCACTACATAGTTTGGAAAATCCAAATTTAAATATATTTTTTAGTCATAGTTATTTTTATAGTACCTACCTTATAAAACATTTAGTTGTCTCCCAGAAATGACAACCTTCCCATTTCCTTGTGTGCATTACATATTATTATTAATTGTTCATTAATACCAGTAGGCTTAGCGGTACCAACATTTAATTTTACATCTTGAGAATAAGAGGCAATGGAGTGTTATTCCGGGAGGCCTTGGTTTAATTGTTGATTTTCATAGACTTTGTTTTTCGTAGACTCGCCACTACTGTAAGGTCTATCACTATCAACCACACTAGGGGAAATACTATCGCTATTTACGGCTATGAGTTTTTCCTGATCACATATCCGAGTTTGTCACGTCTGCCACTCTATTCACAATAACTACAGTTGACGTATTGTTTGCGCTTAAAAGTCGACATAATAATTTTTTTTTTCACTAAACCATATAATTTTTTTTACAAACATTCATATATTGTACAATGTACAAACCCTAATAGGTCCACTAAAAACAATTTCATGGCTACACAATTAGTACAATACGCATGCCACGAGTTTAAATAAACTGCGCACACATCGCCGTGTAATTAGGCCGCGATATAACGGGTGAATTAATTAAAACTAAAACTAAACATTGCTCACCCTTCCCTACCGTCCCCCGCCTGCCCGCCATAGTTACCAAACACCCGCGGTAGGGTAGGTGACTGATGACTCATCACTCAATCACGCCACTAGCCAGATTGAATTATTAGAAGTTTCCTTTGCCCCTTGCCCAACCTCTGACTTTTTATATAGAGCTCTGACACATTATCTTAGCCCCTAGACACAGCAACTCTTTGTGCTTACACCAACACTGCACTATGGTACATACTGATAGTGTCGGTGTTGAGTGTCATCTGCCTTTGTTTTTCATACAAATGAAACTACCATATCAGAACGTACTAAAAAGTCATAAAATTGATTGACTTTTCCCTGCCCCAAATTTCCCCAGGACTGCTTTAATTTCTCCCGAACCTCGTTCGTGCGTTCGGACATATTCTGCACCCCTGCCTTAATACATCATCCCTAGGCCTATAAAATAAATATCTATTTTTCGTTCTTTAACATGAAAATACAGAAAAAATATAATAATGAAGTGTTATATTTTATGTTTTAATTTAGTTTGGAAAAATTATAAATTAAATAATAGAGAATTCATATAAAATTATCAGTAATGAATGAATAAATAAATAAGATAAAATCTTTAAACGCTTGTGATATACATTATTACAAATGGTTTTCTGATTTTGTTTATATTTGTGGGTGATTGCAAAATTCTCTTTTTAAATTTGTTACCAGCAATTAAAAAAAATACACCGAAGTCATGTATCATACATCAGGAAACAAAAATTGTGTATTACATTGTAATCTTCTGACATAACTGAAGATCGAAGACGGCAGTGGTTTTAGGAACGTCATTCGCTTGTCTCCTACAGATTTTGAAGTTATTTTACAAATGGTTGGTCCCAGGATAATGAAAATAGACACACGATTTAGATCAGAAAATTCACCTACTAGCTCACGTTGTTTGTTGGAAATGTTGGCCAACATTGTTTCTTGTAACCCATTTGAAATGGATCACGGGAAATATGTTTTCCCCGCTAGGAAACACAAAGATAACATGAAAAAATGTTGCCCAACTGTTTCTAAAACAAGGGCAACATGTTGGCAAACAATGTTTCCGGGGAAATGTTTCCTAGTGCTTACTAGGCTTTAGGAATAGAGGATGTTAAATTAAAAAAATTGATAAATTCGCAAAAAGGTTTTTTTTTACTCAGCGATATCTAATTGTTTCCGCGATAAATATAATATAATACCTTTTGTATTAACACTAAAAACGTTAATTGTTTTGACTCACTTTTGATTAGGCCTACTAGAGGTATATTATGAAGGGTACTTACACTCTTAACTTACTGAACACACATACGAGATGGCATCAAACTTAATTTGTTTCAGCTTCTATCAATAATTATCTTTTTCAATACCTGCATTCGGACACGCTTTATTAAATTGCTACAATATGGGTACCTGAGTAGTGTTGATTTATAAGGATTTTTTAATAGCCCGTCTCACCCGATTGATAACGCTTTGATATACTATGATTTTCACGAGGCCCGTTTTAGAAAATATATTTTTTCGCGGCCAACATTGATACTATTTTACTTTACTATAAGTTCCCTTGAAGTGTAAGGAAGTTGTTGAACAGGGCATAATTTGTACCCATTGTCACACATGCAGCACAAACATGAACATTGAATGTAAGAGAGACTAGGAGAGTGAATCCCAAGGGAATGAAGTTTGTGAGGAACATGTTAGCTGTCAAGAGGAGAAACAAGATTAGGAACCAAGCTATCCGATAAGAGTGGGGGTACATGGAGTACATGAGATAGTAGAGGAAGCAAGACTGAGATGGAATGGGCATGTAATGTGAGGATAGAAAAGGAGAGGATGCCAAATAAAATTATGAAAATGAGGTATGTAGGAAAAATATTGCAAGGGAGGTTAAGGCAGAGATGGGGGACGGAGTAAATAACGGAAAGTGTACACGTGAGAAGAGAAGAACGGAAATAAATAAATGAGGAAGAATGGTGGAAGGATAAAGAAATATGGAATCATTTTACTAAAGTGACCCGGCCACAGGCTGGAACCAGTTGATAATGATATTAGTGTTAAAGGTATTGATTGATATCTATCGAAAGTGACATCTGCAGAACGCATGCCTTGAATGAATACGTGAAAGTAACTCGAGTAGTTTTTCTGACTGTTAAAGAAGGCTCTTCCTATGAAAATTGAACTGTAGGGAATCATTTGAACCAGGCCTCAGGCCAAGTCCACCCAGAAAATGATTTTGAGCACTTTGCAGCATCGAGAGGTAGTAATCGTTACGTCTTATGAGCATCATTGAGCAGAGCTTTTCGTTAGCCAGACAGGACGGCTGCTTTCTCGATTTAGTTTTAGTATGGTTTGTTAGTTTATTTTTCCCTCCACTTTATCATATTAATTTGGAATATTATTAAACTAATGGGGTGGATATAAGTAAGGCAGCATTTAAAGGATATGTGCCCGCATTTAGTTAAGTGAGAAAGTTAGATTATTTACAAGCATTTCTGCAACAAAACACGAGGCATTCATACAGCAATAAATTAAATATCCAACCAATTATATTTGTCAATCGAAGCTATAGACGCATCTAAATGTCATAATATTTAAATTGAAAAATGGCACAAGACACGGGAATCGAACCCGGGACCTTTGGCTTAGTACTCCAATGCTCTTACGACTGAGCTTTCCGGGAGAGTGACCCCGGGCACGGAATGGCTCCAGAATAGCTCAGTGGTCATAGCATTGTCATACTAAGACAAAGGATCCGGGTTCGATTCCCGTGTCTAGGTATCATTTTTCAATTTAAAGAATGTAATATTCATACATTATTAATTAAATATAGGATATCTACAGTCAAGATTGTCTGTTGTACTAAACCTCTTCCCAAACTGTACAAGGAGTCTTTCTGTTACATAGTTTCTCCTTAAGTCTCCAACCCGAATGTTAGTTTGATGTAATAGTTCTTTGTTACCTTCCACACTGAATGTTTATGAGCGAGTACGAAAGGATTTATAATTTTTTTAAGCCCTACGTACTACTTACTACCTGTTCAAATGTACAAATTACGTTAGTGAGTTAGGGACGAGGAAGGTGTAATTTAGAGGGATAAGAAAGGTGTACTTTAGATGAAGTGCACCCGCATTTGCCTGTAGGTAGAGTGAAAATCAATTTAAAAAACACACTTAGTACACCCGACCAGAATTAGAACCCCGATATCCCTGTCATCGGCAGTCTACCTGTCAATTTTGCCGGGCAAGATATTTTCACATAGCTACCAACGATCTTATACATGGCACAATCGACATGGGACCGACGGCTTTACTTCACCTCCGAAGGAATTGTGCTACCGATTTTTATCGCTCAAGAGAAATCCGTCGACCTCTGCTGGGTTTGAACCCATGAACATTGGATTTGGAGCCAAGCACTTTATCCCAATACCACCTAGGTCGACTATCACACAATACAAAGCTGTTATTATCATCACCCTCGTTAAGAGTCCGCGCTCCACTGTGATGTTATTGGACACATCCAAAATCATCGGCACCTGAGCGTGTCAGCGATAAAACTCAAACATGTTTGTTTTTGAGCACTACAAAATATTTCATCAAAATTAAAATGCTATATAAGAAACTAATATGCTACACATTTAATTTTAAGCTGCCTTTTTTCCGTGCCTCTGACCATTATTATCTAATCTAGGCACCAATAAAGCTCATGTTTATGTCAGTTGTCACAATCTCTCTGATTCCTGTTATACATTCTCGCGAGGCAATTAAAAATATTTTCCAATGAATTTTTAGCCTCGGAAAGCTAGAAGATTTATATTACAATACTTTTTTAAAACCCATGTTTGGTAATTTTATTTTATGCGATACCATTGCGTATGGCATTAAAGAAAAGATGCATCACTTTTAAGCTATCTACAACAAACACTAAATAACCTGTTTTGTGCATGAAAAATATATGCAAATAAAATATAGGTGATTGAATTTAAAAATAACTCTTCCCCCAAGGTCAAGGAAAAATACAAATTTTGTTGTAAAATCTGAAATCATCTAGGAATTTCAAAATAGAAATTGATCGTTACCAGTAAGTGGAATAAAAAAACAACCCAAATTGCATTCTGGTTTTTCCGGGTCATTAGGCCTATACCAGATGCTATTTTGTTTCCACCCCCCTTTCCCCTTCGAGGTACTTTAAGCGCACTTTCTAAACCCACATTACACCTTACCGAAGGACAAAGCATGACACTACACGCCCAGTCCAAGCTCAGTCCAATTTTCATAGGAAGAAACTTATCTTATTGCTAAGAAAAGCTACTAGATATATATTCATACGTCAAGCTATGTGATCTTAAACTGCCACTTTTGATAGATATTATAAATACCTATAAAACAACACCAATAATAAAATGTTATTTTAAAAAACATATTTTTGTTTTTAAGAAGTATTTTATTATTTGTGTGAACCGCGTCTTAATCACCCATTTGGGCGTATATTTACATTAATAGGTTAGGAACGATAAAGGTAGAATTTAAATGAATTGTAGCCTCATTTGTATGAAGGGAGCTTGGGAAACTATTTAGGATAAACCACCCTCATTATACTCAGTGGGGATACGAATTCATTCAGACTTCCACTTCACCGGCAAATCTTAATAGACAAAGTTAATGCCTTGTCTTGCGTACTCTTCGATGCGGGCAGTAGTAGTAATAATAATAATAATAATATGTATAGCAGTGTCTTGTGAACATTAGCTTTGCACCTAGTTTGAATAGGAGCTAAAGTTGCCATACACAATTTTTTTTATTATCATTACTAAATCACTTTGACTGCCGATTGTTCTGAAGGTGTGAATAATCTTACATTGAACTCAACGAAATACTATGTCAAGTTTTATGACTCACGCTTTAAATGTTCAACTTTTTACCATTCATTCGTTTTGACGATTGTCCGCAGATCTCACGTCCGACTTGGTTAACATGTTTCGTCACGATACATTTTATTAGTTTACATTTTAATAAGTTGTCTCATATGATAAAAAATATTTTAATTTATCTTATTAGACAATTATAAAACTAATTTGTATTAAAGTGTCAAAAAACTTTAATCGTATCACCTTTACCTGAAAATAATGCCGACATGTTAGTACCAAATTCTAGTTTGTTATGTAAACTAGTGGATATGAAATGTGGGTAAGACAGTTTTTTTAAAATAGGAAAACCACCAAACCACCTGCCTCAGTGGCCGATTGTTTCAAGGCGTCAATCTCGTGTTAGATTTGCCTGCTAGTGACGGAAAGATCGGTGCTCGAATCTTGGTCGAGTCTACTGAGAGTGTTTTTTCCTAAATGGTTCCCATTCTCTTTCCGCACAAATGTGGGTAGATAACCTCTAAAATGCTTCCTTCCTCATCCCCACACGCTTAGAGCCTCACACATGCATATAACCTGAACAGGTTAGTAAGAGGCTGTGATAAAAATAATAATAAGTAAACCACTTAAATTAAGTTTTCAGTTTATAGCTAATGTAAATACATTAATGTTCCTTTTCAAAAATTTTTTATTTCGAAAAAGCCTTATGCATTCATATATGCATCTAGTCATACTTTATATATTAAACTTTGTCCATCTTAATGTTTGAACATTTTGGCAAACTCCAAACAAACTTGATACGTCCTGGTCGCGCCCGTTGTCGCCACGACCAAAAGACACCGCCATTTCCCCCCTCCCTCAATCTCGCACTGAGAAAATTGGTTTTCCGCCCAATTTCCCACCCTCTTTTCACGCAAATATGCATACATTCTACCTTCCTCATTTCTACCCATCCGTTGGTGTAAATATTATGTGGATAGCGCGGACGGGCAGTAAGACGGAGAGCGGAAGTAAATAATCTTGTTCAGTACTACACTTCAAATTATTTGATCTGAAGCTTTCTCTTCTGACCCATAATAACAAAAATTCCAAGAAAATAATAATATTATAAAGTTACTTTTTCAAAGTTTTTTTTAAGCTCTGCGCCTTACTACCCGTTCCGGCTATACGCTTATATACTAATTACGCTAATAGTTTTAGACATTAGGAAGTTGTATTTATAGAAAATACCCGCATTTGCGGGGTGAGGGAGTGGAAAACCATTTAGAAAAGTCAGCTTCAGTCACCCGACCGAGATTCGAAAGTCGCTCTCCCCGTCATCGGAAGTCTAATCTACTGAGTAAGACCATGCGATGATCGAAGCGGGTTCAATGTTTATTGGTATAATCTAGCCAGGGGTTTACAACATAAAAGTGCCCAAGGGTCACAATTGAATTTTTGTCAAGTTATGCAAAAACGAGAGCCGGTATTTAATGGTGAATTAACTAAGAAGAGGTAATTTAAACATTCTTACTCACATAATAAACGAATTTTTTGACTAAAACATACTAACTAGCTTTGATACGTCAATTTATTTTACAGCATAAATAAGAAGGAAATTAAACTTGAACATCAGTTGGAGCTTTTATGGATTTTCCCCACGCAAATCTAAACCTTATGTTTCTAAGCTACACACATCAATTTTACAACAGTAGATTACTTTTCTTATGTTGTACTTGACCCACTACTTGGACGCCCCTCTTATTCTAATTACGTTTGGACGTTTAATTAGTCGTAGCCACCACCATTTACTGTGTGAACAGTTAATAGTAATGAGATCTAAATAGGTTGCACATAAAGATTGTATGGTCTAATTGTTTTCCTATAGGTCTTTTTATAGGAAGTTTACATATCACTTTGGCTAACCAACTTTTAAACGTATTTAATATGCGTTGTTGGCACAAATCATTGCTATTTTTAACTCAACAAAGTATTATTTGGATTACATTTAACATTTAAACATGTCCATGTTTAAAGCGACTGATTCATTGTCTTTACTGCGGGGCGGAATACCGGTTATAGTAGAGAATTTATTCTCAACCCGGACCAGGGGCGGGGGGACAGTTCGAAAATAACGTTAAAAATCATATATAATTGAAGATTTTTTTTTACTTTAATCACCTTTCCTAAGTAATTCAATTTAGATAATAATTATTTCTTGCTGTGTTTGCAACGTTGCATACCTGTTGTAATAAATTCTGTGACCAGCCTAAAGTGTGCATGCACGGGTTTATTTTCAAGCACGCAATCCTTGGATTCGCCCCCCAATTCTCCTCTCTATCTCCTCTCTAGCCAGGGGCTCTCAAACTTTTTAAACCAAAGGAGCCCTTTTACCAGAAAAAGTACACGCTGGAGCTCTTATAGATGACACTAATATTAAGAACATTCAGAACATTATATAACAAACGGAAAATCTCACGTGTTCTGATTGCACCTTTGGGCAAACGTATTTTATTCGGATTTGAAAATATTGGCAATCCTAATTACTGATGCTAATTTATAGTGTGAAAAATAAATATTTTAAAATTGCCTCGCTGAGCCTGATAGACGGAGCACGTTTTGAAAAACTTTGCCCTAAGCCACCGTTGCGGCCACGCGCAACACCACCAAATCTTTAACTCTTGACTCATAAAAATTAAACAGCGTTGTCGACTGGAGATGAAAAGTGATTCGCAGTATGCTCTGTCAACCATCCAACCCAATATTCAAGAACTGATTAAAACAAAACAATGTCAACCATCACACTATTGTATTTTTTTGCCACCATTATGCTGCCAGTGTTACATTGATTTTTATATAAAATAAAGAATTGACTAGAAAACATTTTTTTTGGTATAAATATTCCAAAAAGTAAGGGATTGAGGGGCGTGGGAATTTGATTATCTACCAAATGAGGCGTCAGCTGAAAAATGTTGGGGAACCACTGTAGTATAGGGTGTAGATAAAGACACCTTAATATTTGTAAGACGTTGATGGTCGACAATTTTATCAACAAATCTTGTCAAAAATTTCAGTTAAGTACTTTTTTTTAAACGCAACCGCCTTTCTTTACTTGGTACTCAAAATCAGTGTGGTTCGTTCACCTGCCATGATTCGTGTTCTAATCTATCTATACAACAATAACCCGCGTCGGTGGCGTAGTTAGTTAACGCGCTGGTTTCGTGTTGAGCTAGACTGCCGAGGACGGGGAAATTGAGGTTCGAATCTCGCTCGGGTGAACTAGGGAGTTTTTTCCTAAAAATTTCCACTCTCCCTCCACGTAAATGCGGGTTCACTTCCTAGATTCAACCTTCCCAATTCTTAACCCATTAGCGTAATTAGTACTTAAGCGTATAATACGATCGGGTAGTAAGACGCGGTGCTAAGTATAAATAAGTATATAATAATAAAAAAGTAATGATAATGGTAATAAGCAACACTTATTTAAAATGAACATTCTTAAAACCATTAAATAAATTCAACACAGTAATTTTATGATTAGGCCTATACCAATATATACCTCAGTTTTAGCTTCTGTGGTGCTGACTGACAGCTCACAGCTGACTTCTGACGGCTTTGAAAAGCTACCAGAGACAGTCAAAATTTAGGTATATACCTAACTGTTGACTGTCAGAAGTCAGCTGTGAGCTGTCAGTCAGCACCAAAGAAGCTTGTGAAATGACTGAGCCAGTTTTTGTGCCGCTAGGTTTCAATAATGCGGATTAAAGTTACGCCTTCTTCGATATTTATTTAAAACCCCGGTTGAGATAAGCCGCTCGTGGGTTGAACCACAGTGTTCTAGATGTTTGCAGAAAGAGTTGGTTTACATTTTGATAATATTATGGATTACATTTTTGATGAGCACTACTTACTCGTCACAACTTTGTTAATGATTTTACAACTATTTATGGTTTCACTTTCATTTTCCATGAACCAAACAGATCGCACGTGCGTCAGAACTTTAAGGATTCGTGCATTATCTTTATTTAAACACCATGGCGGTCTGGCGCGGCTTTTTTTTAGTCACATTTTGCCTCTTTGAATTCTACTTACTATTTGAAACATGGATTCTTTCCAAAACACCTTCTCAAAACGAAGTTGGTAAAATCGATGTTCGACCACCTCTAAACATAATTTACCACAGCCGACTTCTGGAATACAAATGAAGACGTTTATTCAATCTAACTTGTAGTTTCATTTAAGGTGCGGCAGAAGGGAGCGCGAGTAATTTTACAGTTTTTATAGCATTACATTTTTTTGGCCAAAATATATAAACTATTTCTCCAGTAGCAACATAATTTAGTTTTCTGCACATGCTAATATCAACAGATCTTGAATATCGGTCAAGGGTGTCCTGAAATTTTGTCAATACTTTTTCTCTTTATTTAAAAAGTTTTGACAAAATTCCAGGTCACCCTTGACATATATTCAAGATGTTGATATTAGCATGTGCAGAAAACTAAACTCTATGCTGCTACTGGCGAAATATTTGATTTATTTTTGCCAAAAAAATTTAAATTCTATAAAAACTTTAAAAATACTTACGCCCCCTTCTGCCGCACCTTAAGTACAGGTTTATCTACAGTCCAATTTTCATAGGAAGGTCCTAAGCTAACAGCTGGAAAAGTTACTAGATCTACTTTCACGAACTCGTAGGCCATATGATATGCAGCTGTCATATTTGTCATATATTAGTCACAAATACGTGTATGTTTGTATTTTCTAAAAAAAGCCCTAAGAAAATTGGACTGCATTTCTCGATTTTTTGCTGGAACCCATAATCACACTTTCCTATTGATATTTTATTTATTTATTTTATTACATGATTTACTTGTTATCTTTTCTCCACATCTATTACTTCTGTAGCTGTTGTTTTTCCCCTCCCTAAATAACATAAAACGAACTTCTTACTTTCATAGCTAGCTTACTTTTAACATTTCTTTTCCAAATTGTTTACTTTCAGTACTTGGCGTTGCATGAGGTAACCACGCAATTGATGGAGTGGGGGGTACCCCTGGAAAAGCTTTTCTTTGCTTCAAACAAAGAGAGAGAAAACAATCTCTTCACTTTATTTCTTCTGACCCAGTTTTTAATTAATTAAAAGAATCAAATCCAAATGTTAAAATTATGTCTTTGAAGTGCATATGTTCGTGCACATGGGGTACTACTTTTTAAACTTAAGACCTCTGAGTGCGGTAGATATTACGCATTGCTCATGACAGACAAACTCTTTATTTTATCAATACATACGTTATTATTTTTTAATCACAATTCTCCACTAGGAACAATATTGTGCTATTTATTTTTCATCCTGTATTTCCACAACTATTATCAAGTTTTTCTGGCTGTTCGCGATCTTAATTGTACGACTTTCTAGGCGTTTCTTTGTTTTTATCTTAGGCACACATCCATACTTGTGAGAGTCCTTTCCAAATACTCGTCTGCTTCCGATTAATTGTGTGTATGGCCTTACTTCAAGGGCGTCTCTGTTAAAACCGAAGCGGACAAATATATCGCTGTATAAAAGTTTGGTTCTGTTCCGCCGTGACACCCATATAAACACCCCATCCAAGAATGGACGCATATGCGCTTTATATTATCGTTAAATTAATTCACTGTTATCACTTGGTGCAACAGACGGCGGCCGCCCGGTCGATATGGCTCGAGTGCGGACCGCACAACTCAATAACTTAATCCCACAGATATGCCTCAAGTAATAAATTCAGTCTAAACACGCTTCTTTCTACCTAAACAATAATTGTATCTAGTAAAACACATCTCGCTTCTTTTACATTTTAAGTATAAGAGAAAACACTTCTCTTTCTGTGACATTTCCGATCAAAAATTGTAAACACATCGTCTGCTTTAACATTTTTTGGAGTGATCGAATACAGATTTGGCTATTTCAACATTTATCAACCAACAGACAGAAGCCGCCATGCGGTTATTTTGCATGCGTCTCTCTTGCATACCCTATTTTTAGCAGTGTCGGCCCAGAGTACTCTTTTCATCCACCAATCAAGGACGCACGGAAGGCGACATAAACAAAAGTGGGAGTTAATTTTTTTACAAAGATACGGGTGTTCCAAAAGCACGACTCATTTGCAGAAGTCAGGATGAATCTGAATATACTTTTGTTTTACTTGTGAAAGGGAGTACGGGGGCTCGAAACTCATCCGGGTGTTTTGAGTTGTGGTTCCCAAACGGTTTCCCACATTTATTCTAAATTTTTCCCTGCTGCATCGCTTACCCCACTAGCGGAATTAAATGCGGATAACCTGGACGGTTGGCAGATTAAATGTGGGTAAAAAAACAACTTAAAGAGGTAACCCATCATTTTTCACTAAACAAACATAAAAAAATTAAAAAATCAAATAATTTAATACATAATATTAATAGCCCCTCTTCTTCCCTTCCTCGTCCCAACTTATTTATTTTGTTTTTAGATGTAAGGCTTTGAAAATATGCAAAGCGAGTTATATATAGGCCTCTATATAGCACCTCGTCTTACATTTAGTGTGCATACCCACTGATTTGATAGTAGCCACGTCGCGCTTGAAGTTTCAAACTGGCAAACATTTGTCCACAAACACGCGGGAAGATGTATGATTAAACACCGTGGACATCTGCATTTGTATTGCGTCGAGGAGTTTCAAACTATGGCCACGTGAGATATTAAAAAACAACTTGGCCTTTGTTGAAGATTTGCACAGCACGCCATGCTTGTATGACGTGCATTGCGTCGATTGCAAGACTAAAACGAAGAAAGTCGATAAATATATAGCGAAAGTTTACGTTGTTGGTCCATCGGAGTATGAGAGAAATATTCAGAGAAGAATCAGTTCCGCCTTGGATCACATAAAATTCCCGAGGACTTAATAAACGCAGTGGATCTTCTTTTGTTGGGTAACAAGGCTTATTGTTCCCCCTCCAGAAATATGAACCGAAAGGAAGTAGGAGTATCGATGACGGAGATACTGAAGCGCTTTCTTTTTAAAGTGTGGAAACTATGCAGTCCACATACAATACTGCCCAGGAAATTTGTTTGCGGTTCTCGTAATCAAGATTGCAGTTGCTCAATGGTAAGTGTGGACTAGGCTTTACTACATCGTTTTTCAACCGGTGTGCCGCGGGAGTTCGGGGTAAGATCAAAAAGAAGCGAGGAAAACTTTTAGGAGTAAAAATAAATCTTTTTAAATCCATTAGCAACAAATTAAAAATAAAACCTAACACAATTATTATAATTCTAGCTATTGAACTATTGAACACAATCATAATAGTCGTTATTTTAATAATTACAAAATTATTCCTCAAAAAAACTCATGGTGTGCCTTGACTATTTTAAAGCCTTGTTCAATGTACCGGGAGTTGGAAAAATATTGAAAATCGCTGCTTTACTAAGTTCTCTGATTTGATGGAAACTGTTTGGTTGGCCGATGTTTGTCAACGGTTGGCAAGCCTCCTCAATTTCAAGCGGTGAAAGAAAGTGTGTTGGAGACGAGGATGGGGCTCTTTAGTTTATTAAAGTAATTGTATATAATGTTAGCATTAACCTTTTTTAAAAAAATGTTCCGCTAGTTTTTTCCCTCAAACAAGTCAGACATATTATTTCCGCGCAAAAATGCTAAACAATTCAATGTGTCAAAGCGGCGAACATTAAGAAATGTACAAAGTTATTTAAGAAATCTGACCTCGTAAAGGCACAAATCAAACATCTAACGGCTCTGAACTACTCTACCATGATTTCAAATTAATATCAAATGTTTACATAATAAGATAAACATTATATGGCAGTTTGTAATTATTTATTTAAAGATGTACTTATTCTATGGAATAGTGAATATTGAGTTGTTAAGAAAGCATTCACGTGATCATATTGCTATCTTTACACGCTTATCTCTAACAAGTTAGGTTATATAAAGTATAAAAAAAACCAATTATAAGTTTATAGTTTTAAAGAAAATCCTGAATCTAATTTTTCAGTTAAAACATATTTTTCAAGCAAGTAAATACAATAAAAATCTGTTAATTCAAGCAAAAAATATGCTTTCTTTGAAAGGTTTTATTGGATGGTCCCCTTAGTTAAAAAAAATTGATGGTTCTACTTTAGTTTCTTTTATATCACTGATTATTTGTTCGTATTATATCATGCAAAACATTATTTTGTTCTTTCATATTGTTTTGTCGCACATTACATAATATGAACTCGTTCTTTGAATTTAGTTTTTATCGCCACACAAAAAATATACGAAGTTTGTACTCCTTTTATAGCATCCTTTTTAAAACAGCTACCGTACTAAAGCATCTAACCCTAAACCAGGCGTGAATTCAGCGAGTGGGTCAACATTGTGTTCTGGAACTTTTACACTTTATTGCTAAATCACGCTCTGAAAGACATGATCGCAAGAGGAATGAGGTTTATATTAGTTCAAAGACCGCAATGCAATGTGGTTATTAAATACCACCGCAACGCTAGGTATGTGGTTAGATGAGATGGATATTCTTAAAAAAAATAATTGCACTTGCCAAGAAAAAGGCTATAAATATAAAACCAGCCCCTGTATGAACAGCTGAATTCGAACCTCAATCGCTCACGCGTACCTAGCGCTGTGAAAATAGCGTCAAGCTCGATTTTATATGTTGTGATCAGAACCAAATAGTCTAGTGTATTTAGATTACTAGTTCCTCAGCCATTATTAATCCCAACAAATGATACAACTTGGAATATCGTTTGTTAAAATCCTCCATACAAACTCGCAAGAATGATTGTTGTTTTTTTAACTCAAAATGAGGTCTGAAACAAAATTAAGGCCTACGTCAGTTTTAGTTTAATAAAATATATATTTAAATATAAAAATGCTTAAATTTTTTTAGTTAAAAAAACTATATAGACTTTTTTACATTTGCAAGTGTTAACTATTTAAAATTTTTCAAAACAATTTTAAATTTCACAAAGTTTGTTATTTTCTGTGCTTGATTGTTGTATTATATATAAACGAAGGTGGAGAAATCTGCTTGTGCAAATCGTGTGTATAATGTGGCGTGTGCTCTGTGCAGGGGCTAAGATGTCTGAGGGGTACGGGCCGTGCCGGCAGGGGCAAGCCTCTCTCCACGGCCACGGCTCGCCACGGACCCGGCTCTGCGGATGGCTGCCCCAATGAGAGACAGCCCGCTGGACGGCGGCCACCGAGCGAAGGTGGCAGACCCCAGGACGGCGGCGAAGGCGGAACCTGCGACCTCCAACTTCGAGTACGACGATAATGAGTGGGACATTGGGATCGGTGATCTGATCATTGATTTGGATGCGGATATAGAGAAAACGAACGAGAAGAGCGGGGGCGCTGGGGGGGTGGCGGCCGGCGGCGGCGGCTCCGCCAACTGCGCGGGTGGCATGGCTTCGGCGGCCAACGGTGGGAAAAGTGGTAAAATGGCCGTCGAGCATTCGGCTACAGTAGACAAGGGACTCAAGATGAAGATAAAACGGACTAAGCCGGGTACCAAGACGTCTGAAGCGAAGCATGAGATAGTGAAACCCGGGGAACAGAACGGGGGAGAAGTGAGTGCGGTGGACGGGGTGAAAGGCAAGCACCCGCTCCCGGCTGGTGGTGGGGGAGGGCTTGCGGGCGGCAGTGCGACTACAAACAATGGTGCAGGGGGTGGTGGTAGTGGAGGAGGAGGAGGTGGTGCGAGTGGCAGTAAGCGTGGCTCGAGAGGGCATCGCCGAGACAAAGCCCGGGACAAACACGGTGGGGATAAGGTGGGGATGGTGGCGGTGAAACCCCCGTCTTCCCCCGCGTCGGCCCCGCCGCCTCCACAGACTGTCACTTCGGCAACACCTGAGATGAACGGTGTAGTGCGAACTGCAGTAGTGCCTAATTCTGTGGCACCAGTGTTGAATCAGACTGTGACCCAACCACAACAACCGGCGCCGCAACAGCAGCAGACGCCAACACAACAGGTGACGCAACAACCCCAACAGCAACAACAACGTCTGTTCCCTGTTTCTTCAGGGCCAGGCCCACCCAATGCGCCTGGTCCGCCGCCCGCAACACCACCTGCTCCCAAAATGGAGCCAACCAAGACTGTTGCTGCCACTGTGTCGCCTCCCATGGTGGGGCCACCAGACGAGAGGTCGTCTTCGCCGCCTCCTAAGAAGATTAAGATCGAGCCAAATAATAAGATCGAACCAAACAAGTTCGAGCCAAATAATAAGTTCGAGCCAAAGATTAATATCGAGCCAAAGGTAAGTTATTCTTTCTTATTAAAATTTGCTTGCTACAAATTATTTCGATGATCGAGTAGTACTGATGTATAAATGAACGGTTTAATAAAATTTGCTTGATTATGTAGGAAAAAATTATTTTTATTGGAGTATGATACTATATTTATATAATTTTCCAATAGTTAACAGATAGTGTGTAGGCCTATATATTCAAATGACTATTAAAATTCTTTCAAACTAAGTTTAATGATACATTTACAACTCAAAATTTGAAAAATTTTAAAGTTAAAAAGAAAATAATCTATCTATTGTTTATTCTCAATAGTATTAATTGAATGAGCCATTATAGTATATGTGATTAAAGTGGTGGGAAGTAGGAAGGGCAAGTAAAAGAAGAATAGAGAGGGGATGACTATTTAGGGCTATAGTTTAGAATTCACAATTTCTTGTGGTTCTCGATTGGAAATATTCTTTGAACTCTATGTCACATAAAATAAATAGTATATATCAAAAGAATAATAAAATTTTAAGACTTTTTTTGTATTTATGTAGCCCTATTATATTGGTCATACTTAATTTCATGGCAAGGTTAAAAATATATGAATTTATTTCGACTAGGCAAGATGTTAAGCTACATATATTTTTGAATAAATTGAAAAAAAAAACCCACCTATACACAGGAATTGATTCCAGGACCTTTGGCTCATGTCGCCAGTGATAGAGCATTGTCACGCTAAGCCTAAAGTTCCAGGTTTGATTACCTTGTCCATGTGTCATTTTTCAATTTATTCGAATATATTTCAGATATGGCTGATTTATTTAATTATAATCATCCATCCCCCAATCTTCGCCTTTCATATATATTCTTAATGGTTTAGCATAGTTTTCTTCCATGCATACAGTAGTGTGTTTCAGTGGCAGCTTTTTTTATTCATTACTTTTGAACAGTTCAGTTTATATAATATATAACTGGGCTTTTGCATAGTCATTAACCAGCACTTAAAGTGTGTGTAAAAACAGTTAAATTTCATTACCCAAGGCTCTGTTAGTAATTGAATGCTTGGTAGGCACTCATCTCGGCTTCTAATGAGAAATGATCATGCCACTAATTGCACCTAAATTAACTGCTGATTGAAGGCGCGGATCGTGATCACAATGGTAATGGAATAGAGGCGAGGATAGTGAGGGGGAGGGAAGAGAAGGTCGGAAGGGATAGGTTTATATTTCTCAAGATATGAAATAAATCACTATACTTAACAGTAAATAAACAGGTTTAGTGTAGAGTAGATAGCAATAATGTGTTGCAATATTGCAGTTTTATATTGACATAATTTAATGTGTCTATTTAAAGTCACAAGACAGCGAACTTGTTTTAGTTAGGCTTACATATTGTTTTTATTTGTATAATCAGGGGCACTAATTATCACTTAAATAAGATATTTATTTCAAAATATGGTATACATCAAAATTAAGGTTGATGCATCAAAAAGCCCTAAAGGATTAAAAAAAATCCTTATATTTTAGGATTTAAAAAAAGAAAATCACGAAAAGTATTAATTTGCACATTTTCAGCAATGTTTCATACTTAAATAATGTTGCAGTTCTGAGAAAGAAAAAAGTTATAAATATGGATGGATCTGGGGTTCTTCAAATAAATAGTAGGTAGAAAATTATAAGAAAAGAGGAATGTTTTATTGATTTTGATATCTTTGAACTGCCAATTCAACAAGAAAGATTGTAGTGTGAGGCTATTTTTCTTCAAGTAAATGAAATGTGGAGGGTACATTTTAAGCTATAGCATCAGCGTTGGCCTGGAAATGTATGGTAATTCAAATAGTTTATTCGCACAGAATAGCTGATCTGTATCAAATCTCAATATCCTGTGTCATTCTTATATGCTGTTCACTCTCATAAGTCTGTTTCACTCATGTAGAGGGTGTACATAGCCCTTTGAAACACTATGAAATAAACCAACTAAACCTGTTAGAAGACGTATGTGAAAGCCTAGTAGTATCGAGACATAACTTATTATTATTAAGTGTTCTGTCTCATCACAGGTCCATTCCGTTTGTCATTAAACTTTGACTGCCAATGCCTTTACCTCCTCCTTCAGCTGCCAGAATTTTCTTTTTTCCTTCAAGTCATCCTGATTCACTTTTCACCCACTCTTCTTAGGACTTCATTTGTCGGCACCCTGTCTGCTCATCTGATCTTTTAAAGCCATTTCCAGTACCACATTTCAAAGCTCTCCAACTCTAAATGCACATTTAAAATGCAAACCTACACTAAATGTATATATTATATTGTAGAATGTAGAGGTTAAGAATAGAAGGAAGTTAATTTATCAAAATTGGAAAATACATTACATTCTTAAAATGATCTGAAGTATGGGTTACATTGTTCTATGGTCCCTTGGATAGTTGGCATTAAGGTGGCTTGGAAGGGTACAGGATTTTTACTCTCTCTCTACATCTCTACATTTTATATAGCTAAACTTTATTTTGTTGCTAAAGTAAATAAATATGGTTTCAGTTAGATATATTTAGTTTAATTTTCTATACTTAGTAATCTCAACAGTTCTTGAATATTTTTGTCATAAGCATCACATAATTTGAACATAAACTTTTTAAAAGAAGAGAAAAAGTTATGGTCAAACTATGTATTGCCCATGACAACTATTCAAAAACTGTTGGTATTATTAAGTGTAGAAAATACATTTAATGCATCTACTGAATAATATTTTATTAGTTTTGTCCCCCCAAAAAAAGTTTTTGTTATGTCATGATGGATTAAATAGATTGTGAGTAATGTAAAAGACTGCATCCATATTTTATTTGGACTTGGTGACCTGGTGGTCTAGGGGTAAGGTGTCTGACTTCTATGCTAGGGGTCCGGGGTTCAATCCTCGGTCCCGGCACAGATTTATCTGATTGCCAAACCCTTCCTTCACCTCTGACAAGATGTGTATTAATCACAACTTGTGAATGTGAGCAATGCCAGGCCTCCACCGTGGTTCGGATTCCACGTTAAACTGTAAATCCTCCATTTCATCTCACAATCACCCTACCATTACTCATTAGCGTAAGTGCGTATAACCCGAACGGGTAGTAAGACGTGGTGCTAATAATAATAATAATAATATTTGGACTTATTTAAGTGGGATAATGTGGACTAATGTGTAATAATGTAGGACTGATGAATTTCATTAATTAAATTACTGTAAAGCCTTTACTTAGTGTTATGTGGACTAAAGTCTGTTCATCGTAGGAATTGTTTTCTGAAAGGCCTTTTTCCCTACCACAAATCTATTATATAGTAGGATATTGGATAGGAAAAAAGACCTTTCAGAGAGTAATTCCTACCGTGAATGGAGAATAGTGTTGGCAAATTTGTATTAATGATGTTATTTCCTTCTAATTTGTAAGGTCCATGTGTTTGGTATGTGGCAAATTTAATTCATTTGAATTCCCAAGTAAATTGTCTGGATTATTTACCATTTTACACTTTTATTTTAAATTCATGGTACACTAGTTAAGAAATAAGGTCATTGCCTTTTGTTTTAGTATGCAACCAAATTAAATTGGTTGAGTTATCTCTTAACCATGGCTATAGGCCTATCATGTTTCTCTATTGTTGTCAAGGTACATTGGCCATACAAATTGGGATTAAATTACATTGCGGTAATTTAATTACGCCGGCATCATTTCCTTTGTTAATGTGCGAGTTCTTGCCTATCACATTAATTATGTCCATTTCATTGCCATTAGTTATTACTAAACTCTATTTAGTTATGGAAATTTTTTCTTGGTGATGGGAACTGTGTCAGTTAAAATGACTTGTAAAAATTGTATTTTCTCTGAAACGCCTGGAAAAATCCTGCAATTTTCCAAACGTGACCACCGATGTAAATTTTGAATAAAAAAAAGCTGCACCACTCTTTTTTTAATTACTTGCGTTCATATTTTGAAGAATAAATTTGATACTTAAAAAATTAATTACTGTGTTGCTAATGGTTTCTAGATTTCTAGCTGCAACATTTATTTAGGTATACTTAAAATTTGACAAGATGGAATGGTTTTAGCATTCTTAAAAAATGTAACTCCTAAGAAGTAATTTACTTCCAAAGCTTGATTCACACGTTCACCTGAGTAGATGGACCAGAACACATAGGCAGGCCCGTGACTCCTAAACCACTCACAATTCAACCGGAACAAAGGCTCTCTTCTCGTCAACTTGTTCCCATAGTTACACAGGATGGCCATAGTCAGAAAAAAAAACTCGGAAAACCTGAAATTGCCAAAGAATTAAAAAAATTGTCAGGGCAGTGTATAATTGAGTAGTGTTTTTGTCTAGGGTACAGGAATATCTTTATGACATCGTATTCAAACACTTATTTTTAAAAGTATATAAAAATAATGTGTAAGAAATTCAACATTTTGATAAATGTTTTGAATCTTTATCTAGTCCAAGATGAGTCCTGGTCAGGGAAATTAGGGCTTTTGGTCAGGAGAAAGTCCGTAATTTTGTTTTTAAATTTTTTGTCTTTCTTCTTCATACCAGCAATTACTGCAAATATTTATATTTTTACTATTTCATACTTAAAATCATAACACCAGTTAATTTACAGCAGAATAACGTATTTTAAACGCAATTCATACAATAACAACTATTTTTATTATGTTATTTTAACTTTTGAAGGGAATAATTTAAATAATTTCGTCAGCTGAACCTAAATGTGTTGCAGTTTTTTCCCATCTCTAGTTATTTATTCTACGGTAAGTATACCTCAGTTTTAGCTTCTGTGGTGCTGACTGACAGCTCACAGCTGACTTCTGACGGCTTTGAAAAGCTACCAGACCAAATTATGTATCCCTACGCCGAACCATATGATCTGCAAAAAACATGTCTTTAGCAGTTGTCACTTCTGACAGTCAAAATTTAGGTATATACCTAACTGTTGACTGTCAGAAGTCAGCTGTGAACTGTCAGTCAGCACCAAAGAAGCCATGGGGCTACTGTAGGCAATCACAGATTCAGACAAAAAAGTTATGGTTTTCAACTTATCTTTTTTTGGTCATCATTTATTCACTGATATTGTAATATATATAGTAAAGTAAACATCCTTTGTTTGTAACTTTCCGCAGTTTTATCCAATTTTAAATCGCCTTGCCAATATTAATGCAGATAATCGCATCTGTGCTGGGCTCTGTAAGCGAAAATGTATATTCCTGGAATGCCATTTTGTGAGATTACAAGTATAGGGCATCCACGACCGGAAAGGTGGTAGGTCTATCTGACAGCTATCAGAAGGTTCTTTATTGCAAACACTGACTGAAAGTGACTATTGTCAACCTATTAGGAAAAAATTATTTGCTTACTAATACTAGCCTATATTAGCAATTAAAAAAAGTTACGAGTCTTTCCTAAGAATTACTATATAATTGGCATTTTCTTAATTTATTGAAATAACAACATATTTTAATGTAACTATTATGTTTTTTGTTTTGCTGTTGTTGCAGCAAGAGATATTATAGTACAGAAATTATAAAGCTTAATATTTATACTTGTATCTTGTTATAACTGCCCACCAAAATATATTTTTTTATATAACTTAGAGAAAGAATCAAACAAAATATTAGTTTCAAAATAAAATTTTTGTAAACAGTGTATGAACACAATCAAGATGAGGGTTTGTATAACGCCATCATCCATCCTTATTTCTGCTGGTTCGCCCTCTTGATTTAAGAAGAGCACGCCGCATTTTAGAAGCTCTCGCTTGAAAAGCATTTTTAAGTGAACCATGGACGTCGCTTCCACAAAAAAACAACATACAAACAGTTATTTTCATAAGTTCGTGTTTTAATAATGTAAAAATGGTTAATAATTCAAAACAAATGGTTTGTTTGTGTAAATGTTTTGGTTTTTGACTGCCAAAAATAAATACAAATCAACATAAAGTCTTGCAGCTCATTTGGTTTGGCGAATGGATGGTAACATTTCTTAGCTGTCATGGATGCCCCCCTTATATCTTACTCTAGCTAATGTCACTTCTACAACTTCATGACAGATGAGTATTAGTTGTATCCTATGGGAGAAGATTAAAGTTATCTTTGAGCGTATTTGCAATTTTAATTTATAAGTGATATCTAACCAATATTATTTTATTGCATTTACCAGTTCCACAGGCTACAAACCACATTATAAAATGTTAGTTAACCCGGTTCTAATCAGGAAAATTGGGGGGTGATTTCTCTAATTTTGTTTCCTTTTGTCTACAGAAACATACTGGTGTTGGTTCTTTTTTTACATCATTTTGATACCCTTTCAGGTTATACGCATATATCAGTTACTTTAACAGAATAGGCGATAAGAATATATAATTTTGAAGGAAATGTACCAGCACCTGCGTGGAGGGAAAGCGGAAAACCACACAGCAGAAAAACATCACACCCGACCATGTTTTTAAGGCTGCAGGTGAGGCGCGGCCGCACGAGTTGTTTACCTCTAAAGAGACAGTTGAATTGTGGCCCCACATTTTTAGAGCCACGTACGAATCGCGGCCCGGGCTGTTGACCTAGCCTAACCAAACATAACATAACCTAACCTAACGTTCAATTTTCTACCAAAACCATTGAACGACAAGAAATGAGGAATTTGGGATATTATGAGGTATATCGACAAGAGACGATGATAGTTTCCATCTGAAGTTTAAGACATTACTATAGAAAGCACATTGCTAATTAGGTGGACGCTACTCATACTCATACCCTCAAGTGAGTGGTCCTGAATTCGCACGTGTCTTTAAAAAAGCCGGGCCGCAACTCATACACGTCTTTCAAGATTAGGCTGCAATTCACCTACACAGGTTTTTAACCCCGCTCTCCCCTTCACCGATAAACCAGAGTGACGCGTTAGACCACAAGACCACCGATGCGGGTCTCTATTACTAATTCACTATTGCTATCATGATTTTGCTTTATTACCGTGGGTGATCGTAACTGATGGGTCTTGTTACAAGGCCGTTTCTGTTAAAGGAATGAGATAAAGGCATGTATTTGTGGTACGATCACCAAAATAGACAAAAGAGGGGCGCTAGTTGGATTTAAAAAATTAGATAAAAGAATATGTGGACTCGAATTATATTTCACGAAATAAGGACACTACTGCCTTTGTGCCAGCGGTGACTGGAAACTGAACATGGCTGAAGGGGATTTATAAATGAAGCGGTATTATTTTTATTACAATAATAATAACAATAACTATAACCATTTTACGCGCAAGTTAATGAAACAATAAAAAAACAAAAAAAAAAATTAAAATCGCGCATCTGGTAACCCCTAACTAAATCTACCGCTTGTCATCGATTTTTCGGAATAATTCCTCCCCCTCTCTTAATCTCCTTCCTCCTATGTGCTGATCCCTATCCCCCACACCTTGTGAAAAGGGCTTTGTTGGTGGTGGGGGAGAGGGTGGAGTAATATGGCCGCCATCACTCTGAGAGAAGAAAGCTGTTTGTTCGGTTGGGATCAATCCTGCTGGCTCTTGAGAAGGGGATGATGATGTCTAGGGTTTGGGGTGGTTGTGCGAATGAAACGGGTGGGATACTCGTGCTCTAAAAACATTCTTCACGGCTTTTAAGGGTTGTAGGGTTTGAGAGCGCGAGTCTCGAATGCTACATCTCCTCCTTATATTGGATTACGCTGACTTCACCCCTCTTCTCTTTGTATTTATTTGTTTACAATATGTAGTTTTATTCAAGGATTGCATTATCTCAAACCACATTGTGTTTTCTATTTTAAATAGTGTATTATCACTATTATTATTATTATTATTATTATTATTATTATTATTATTATTACAATGTTAAACTATCAAAATTCTATAAGAAAAAAATCCCCTAAAAGGTATATTTGGTACAAAAAATGTTAACAAACATATATTCAACATAAAACCTACTTCTAAACCAACTTTATGAATACAGCCTCATAAAAAAAACTAACATAGAAGTTTATACAGTAGGGAAATATTCAAATGGTAAACAAGAATTGAGACTTCCCCACACCCACCAAATTACCACCTGAACCAGTTGATATCCCTCATTGCTGTATCGAAAAATAAATTTAAAGACTGAATACTTGAAGAAATGCTTAACAAAATACGTAAAAACTTTAAAATATTATTATTTTTATTATTTTTAGCACCGCGTCTTACTACCCGTTCGGGTTATACGCATATGCTACGTGTAGTATGTTTTTATTTTTATATTTAAATATTTAAATACAATACCTGAAGATGTAGCCTTCATTTACCCTATAAGGTAACAAGTTACCACACATTATTCCACTATGGTATAGCTCATAAATTTGGGTGGGGCATGGAATTTCAGTCTGAAGACACTAGCCAGACTAAAATCTTTGGTCGCCCCTATTTTATATTCATGATTATGAAAAATATAAATAATTTTAAAAGAGAAGAACTTTAGCACTCTATGTTTTTGTGTAGCGCTCCCTTTCTGCACTGAAGTAAGTATCACTTGTCAGTCGCAACGATTTAGCCAAACTCTGACAGGGAGGGTCCATTTATAGACATTCTGAGCAAATAATCCAGTGTTTCAGTCTTAAGAGAGTTCCTGTAAGCCGTCTTGAGTCTGTTATGGCAGATATAACCTATCTTAAAGTTATTTATGATACAAAATCTACTTTCACGTATTCATACGAGTCATGTGATCGCAGCTGTCACTTTTGATATATATATATATATATATATATATATATGTGATCAATACCTATAAAATGGCACTAATGATAGTTTAGTGAAATGTTATCATTGTTGTCCGCAAAAATAGGTTTGTATTTTCTAAAAGGGGCAACAAATAGCCATTTGTAAAAATAAATAAAAATAATCAAGGTACAGGAGGACTTAGCCACTAAAAATCATCAAACTAGCTCTAAAAATCAGAGTCACAATTCGAAAACTTTATTTTTTCAAGACATAAAATCTATTTTTTTTAAATCCTCGAATTTCATTAAGGTTTGAGGTGTCCAACCATAATTATTATTATTGTAATTTCTATGTAATATCGTAATCACACTGATGCGGGCCAGAAAAAAAAACTTTATAATTTCAACGGACTTAAGGGGCTTAATTTCCGCTGGCTTGATTTTATTATTTATACTACCCGCTTCTGTGGCCTAACGATTTAACTCAGACCAGATGTTTTGATCTAGTGATCTACTACAGAGAAGGAAAATCATTTACGATCTACTACAGAACCATAGACTTAAAATGTTTGTTTCATTGATAAAAAATTAATTCATTTTGTGTTTTAATAGTAAAACTATATTGCATATTAAGACTTAAAGTCCTTCCACACACTGAAACTTGAGTTTTTTTTTATCAAAACACAAAAATATAATTTTTCTAAAAATATATTTTCTTGTTAAATACTTGATTTTAAAGTTGCTGCATGGCACCGCATTATCTTAGGATAGTTTGTTGGATCAGCGTTCATAATTACTCAGACATAAATAAAGGCAAGTTTGAAAATAATCATCAGTCAAACAGCTTCAATATTTCAATTTTCTAATGCTGATATCTGATATTAATCGATCGACCAAGCGATCGACCAAACTAGCAGCCGCGGTCGACCGGTAGATCGCAATCGACTGTCTGGCCACCTTTGAATCACTTTCTTGTTAGATTGGCCAGCTGATGATAAGGAGATCAGGGTTCGAATTCCGGTCGGATCTACCGAGGGTTGGTTTTCCCTAAATTGTTTCCCACTCTCTTACGCAAATGCGGGTAAATTACCTCTAAAATGCTTCCTCTCTCATCCCTACCCAATTATAGAAATTATCATTAAAGCGTGTAACTTGAACAAGGAGGTGATAAAAAAAATTATAAATAAATCATCACAGTATGTATTTATATTTCTGGAAGGTAAAAAGTTTCAAATACAATACATCAATATAATTAAATATATTTAGGAACTCAAAAATTAATAAACCATTAAAAACATAGTTTTAGCTTTAATTTTCCCGAAACAACAGTTAGTAATTTGAGCCTATAAACTAACGGTATTTTTGATTTAAATACAATTAGTCAATTTTTGTTAACATCATAATTTCATTAGATGAAAATTGTATCCATAGGAAAGCACACTACAAATTTGAAACTCGTGCGCAATGTTTGAAATAACACCAGCATGATGTCGCTAATAATAGTGCTTCTCTAGCTATTCTATTAATTGAAAAAGAGGTAGTGCGAAGGTTCAAACCGAATAAGGTTCTGCATTTCGAACAATTTTGCTAATGCACTACTAACCCACGTAGCCGATTCCGCGAGGCAATAATAAAACAAAACTTGCATCTTGGAAGCGGGATGGTTTTTAAAAAACAGGAACCGCCCTAGAAAATCCAAAATGAATGGTCATCCTCAAATCAGTCAGGTGCTCAAACCAGGCCCGGTACCAGGGCCAAAGCGTGGACCCTCGTTTCTTTGTAATATTTAATAATATTTAACCTCAGTGGCAGCGAAACCTTATTTGTCTAGGAAGCAGTTATAAAAAAATACATTGGCCCTCATCTGATATTTTTTTTCTTTATAAATCAAGAACCCTTATAAGCTTTTTGGAATGTCTTTCCCCCTAAGTATTTTAAAATTTGAATACTCCTGGAAGATATTTAGAGTGGTTCTCACTCCAATTATTTTGAAAATTAGACTGCTTTAGAAGCAATTTAGAGTGATACTCCCCCAGAAAAAAAATTGGATAGTTAGATGCTCCTACAAGCTATTTGAAGTGTACCCCTTCGGCAAATTTTTGAAAATCGAATATCTCTAGAAAGTATTTTGAATTGCCGTATCCTGAAAGATGTTTGAAAACTAGATTCTTCTAAAAGCTCTTTGGAATGGCCGTGCCCCATAACATTTTGTAATTTAAATGTCCGTAGGATTAGATACATTTTAGAAGCTATTAGAAGTGATCTTCCCCCAGCAAATATTTGAAAAATGGGTGACTATATAAGGTATTAGGAATGTCCTCGCATGGAAAATATTTGAAAATTAAATGTCTCTTGAAGCTATTTAGAGCAGAACTCTTCCGACAAATTTTGAAAAATTTGATGTTCTCAGAAGCTATTTTGAATAATCCTCTTCTGTCAATTTGGATGATGTACGCCTCTTTAGTCTATTTAGAGTGGTCCTTTCCCAATAAAGCTATGGAAATTTGATGCTTCAAGATGTTATTTGAAGTTTGATACAAAGTCACCTTTCAGCTTCATATTCAATATAATATTAGAGGGGAGTGAGATAAATCTGAAGAGGGGAAAGGTTATTCTAAGGGGGGGCAAAGGGACAGTTTATACAAGTCGGTAGGGAGGGGATTATGTTCAAAGGGGAATGCCCCCTCACCCCTGTTTCTAAACCAATACTTGGTATTTAACATTTAAAACTTAAAAAAGAAATTGTAACCCCTTTTACAAAAGAAAAGTAATACATAAAAACTAATAAGTAACTTATTGAACATTGAAATGTTACGCACATTATAAAGTTTTTAAATTGAATTTGATTTACTGCCCGACTCTCTTTGTATGCCAAATTTAGTTTCAATACAAAAATAATAGACTTCATGAAACTTTCAAACACTTTCAAACGAAGAACAAGAATGAACCGAACCAATGAAATAATTGTGTCAAATGCCAGTAAGCTCCTTCATAGTGAATCCCAGATGGTGGGCCAGGCATCATGCACTGTTCTTTAGTATAAATAGGCATTTTATCGCTTGTAATTCATATTATATTTTGTATTTTTCCATCTTTTACATTTTTAAAAAACTTGTAAATCGAGATCTTGGGCCCAGCAGGGCTATTATGACCATTCGACGCAAATTTAGTTGCTACCGCTAGTTAGCTTCACTTTCGAGGAAATATAGCATTTGGCTTATTATGACCACCACACTTTGTATCGTCCGCTGGTTTTAACTTCAACTTTGCTTCTAGCGTCAACGCACAGAATAAAATCAGTTTGCGTCAACAGTTGGCAACACTTTTCCAAAGAATATTACCTTTTAAGAAGTTATAGGCTAGAAATTAGGTAAATTTATTTCAAGAATGCTGGTATTCATGACTGAACATCATTTATATATTTTTATTTTCCCAAACAGCTGATCACAAGTCACATTATTTGCAATAAATATTCAACCTAGCTTAATTTAATACATCTCTTGCAGAATTTCGTTTGCCTACAGTCGGAAATCCCACCAACGTAATATATATACACAAACACACACACACATATATATGTATATATATTACGTTGGTGGGATGCGGAAGGTATAAGCTTAGATGAATTTTACTCGTTTTTGCGTGAAGAGAGATTTTGAAACAGCCCCATCGAGATTCAAGCCCCAACCTTCCAATCACCGCCAAACCCAAACAAATCAGATTGACATTTCAAATACATGTCCCAATTAAAGTTTTTTAAAAGTAGTTTTTCTTAATAATTCGAATGTTTAGGCCTAATACGATGGTTATAATGTGTACTATCGTACTAATCTAAAATATAAGGAGAGTAGTTTTAGAAGTGCATCGGCATTGGCGTGAGCAGAAGATGAGAAAATCCCCCTCTTCATCCCCATTAAACCGACCTGGTTTGGAACCCAAAGCTCCCCTCTCAACGTCGACCTTAAGAAATGCAAGTATAAAACTGGTTACACAATTAAAAAACTAACACGTTTAGACATAGTTTTTACTTGTATGTGTGATTTTAAGAATTCATTTCCCTTTGAAGCACACCCCAATATTATTTGCTTAGTTACGCGTTTTTTTAATGGAAAGTTGTAAAAACTACAATAATAGTTATTTTATCATCATCTCGAGTAGTTGACAAAATGAGTACTTTGTTATGTCTGCTTCATAAACTACTTTACAGATCAGATAAGAAATTTACAGTGGTAGAGATGTAGAGTGGTGTATATATACGTAAAACCCGAACGAGCACTAAGGCATTAAAAAACTGAACTTGGAAGATTTTTAGTTGTTAATGTTCTTTACCTTTGGATGACAAACATAAATTCCCTATGCTCAAAAGTGTTTGATTAATATAAATTGTAATTTAACGGAGCATTTGGAAAGTCTTCTCTCTCTACAATATTTTTTCGTTATTTCCACATCATTTGATGAATGTGCGAATGTGTGCGTCAGGTTGGAGCTAGTGCATTAGATAGCAAGATTATCTAAAACCCAGATAGAAACCGAGCTCTCGCTCATTATCATAATTTCTGATAGCCTTGCTTTTGTGAATATTAAATATATCACTCTACACTCAGTGTTAAAAGCAGCATTCTATTATAAATATAAATAGCAGCAAAATAATAAATAACAATATTAGAGTGAAAACTAGGAAAAAATAGGAAAATCATGCTAGTACTTGATCAATAAGTTGTTAACAACTCGCCTGCTTTCAAGGAATGTAAAACTCAGAATATACAAAACAATAATCATACCGATTGTTGTATATGGGTGTGAAACGTGGTCTCTCATATTACTTGACGAAAATAAATTTAGGGTGTTCGAAAACAAAGTGCGTAGGTAGATATTTAGTCAAAAAAGAGATAAAGCAACTGGGGAGGGAAGGAGCTTACATAATGACAAGTTACCAACCCTGTACTCACCACAAGACATCGTTAAGCTATGGCACCGAAATCTGTGCTGGGACCGAGGATTGAACCCCAGATCCCCAGCACAGAAGTCAGACACCTTACCCCTAGACCGCCAGGTCACCTCGCACCGCACTTAAAGCGAATTTATTTACAATAACATCGCTTAGGATTTTTAACTAATTCACTTTATTATCAAACCAAGCATAAGATTATTGTAACTAAAAGAATAAAACTATTTTTATATTCTTTATAGACTGAGTTCTATTAAAAAATAAGTTTGTATATTTTTTTTCTAGCATAGGTATTAACCTATTTCATAAAATTTAAGTTAGCTGTTAATTACAAAGAATAAATTTTTAAGTTTACTAATAATTAAGAAGAAGAATGTTTGTTGTTCAATAAGTTGTTGTATATTATAATATTGTTTATCTTGTACGTAATGTTGGAAACAATGACTAGAGCGTCACACGTGCGACAGATGTGAAATAAATGCCTAGTTATACCATGAAAACAAAGCTCCCGAACATTTTATTTCCTGTGGTAGGTGGCTACACGGTCCTCACCGCACCGCAAAAGTGCGGAGCAATGCTCTCTTGACGATTCGTCAGCGCCGGTGCGGTGCGGACTTGTGTAGCCACTTGCATTTAAAAACATGGATAGCACTCCAACGGAAAAATGCGGTGCGGTTCCGTCCTTTAGGATAGTCATGTCGCGTAGATCAGGGCGGGCAGGATATGCAGCGCGAATGGGAGAGTCTAGAACCGGGTTCAAGGTATTGACTGGTAAACACTACGCATACACAAAGTTTATCCTTTATCTATGACCAATGGGAAGACGTGTTGTCTACAGAAAGGGGAAAGTCAGGGAATTCTTTTATGTCAGTGAAAACAGGGAATTTAAACAAAAATAAAGACTATAGTATGATTTTGGTAGGAAGAACAGTAGAAGTTAGTTACTAAAGTTACTAAAACAATTTTAATTTATTCATATCTCAAGTTATGTTATTTTCAGCTGCCACTTTTGATATATATTATCAATACCTATAAAATAACACAAATAATATGATAAAATGTTATCAGTGTTGGCCGCAAAGAAATAATTTTGAATTTTCTCTACTGTTCTTCCACACAAAATCAGGGTATATGTCAGGTAATTTAAAAACTTTACTGATTATGCTCCTAAACATTTAAACAAAAGTTAAAGATTTTGTTTCTCGATGGTAACCAAATGCATTGCCTAGGAATGGCAATCTTAACATGAGATGGTTGTACACGGCTTATTTTATACCACATTTACACAGGGTCACAAATAATACCGCAAACGTTAAATACTAGAAAACTAATACCTTATAAAAATGTTGTTTGGTAGCCTAGAATTTTTCGAAAATATGTGATCAATGTAATAGATTTTAAAAAAAAACCTATCCGCCAAGAAAAATGGTAAACGGGTTAGATCTGGATTTTTTAAATGCTCTCTGAAAAACCTGGAACTTTCAAGATAATTTTATAATAAAAGTTTTATATCCACCCTGGAAGATCTAGACGCAGATTGGAGAATAACATTAGAATGGACCTGAAAGAGATAGGGTGTTGTAACGAAACGTTACGGGATGGGGGGCTAGTTATTTATTAGATTAAAATTGAAATCAATAATATAATATCACATAATTATTTATTTAATTTTATCACTGCTCTGAACAAAGTGATTACGCCGCCAGATATCACAAGTACTTAATTAGATTTAAACAGTTGAATTATATGCCCAATGCGCATTGAACGTGTTACCTTCACTAGATTTCAGTCGAGAGGCTACTCGATTGCATTCAAAGTAGTCGGAAATTCCCAACCAGTTGAAAACATGTTACATTCGCGGTATCTTGGTCGAGAGTGGATGTTGATCTTGCGCTCACTTAAGACTTAGATTTTAAATTATACCTTCTCGAATCTTCTACGTATGCATTGCATTGCACCACTCACTCCTTCCACACTAAGTGTTTACTTCCAAAGAAGAAAGAACGATGAAATATATTGCGACACTACAGCTAAAAGAATATTATAATTATTAAATTTTGAACACAATAGAGTGTTATATTATTAATTTATTATTATAAGGGCTTTATTAAATAAGGTCGTTACAGTATAATGAGGTGGACTGGATGGAGCTAGCTTAAGATAAGGATAGGGTGTAATGAGGGGGACTGGATGGAGCTAGATCAAGACAGGGATATGATGTAATGAGGGGGACTGGATGGAGCTAGCTCAAGATAGGGATATGATGTAATGAGGGGGACTGGATGGAGCTAGCTCAAGGCAGGGATATGATGTAATGAGGGGGACTGGATGGAGCTAGCTCAAGATAGGGATAGGGTGTAATGAGGGGGACTGGATAGAACTAGCTCAAGGCAGGGATATGATGTAATGAGGGGGACTGGATGGAGCTAGCTCAAGATAGGGATA
>CABFWB010000096.1:502335-520800 GCA_902151455.1 Timema bartmani
GGGGGGGGGGGGACCTTTCAAGCTAAAAACTAACTAACCACCAGTTACAAGTTGCCTTTAAATCTGAAGGTCATTTAAAAGTTATTTACAAGTAAACCTCATTCTTAAAACCATTATTAGCGTAGTTAGTACATAAACGTAAAACCTGAACGGATAGTAAGATGCAGAGCTAAAAAAATCTACATAAATTTACTCTTCTGCACAAACTATAGTAGTGATTTGTAAAGCTCTACAATGGCAATTTTAATCTTTTTGTAAATTATAAAACACTAATGTAAATTTTAAAAAATGCTATTAATTAATTATTTATTTATATTAAATATTTAATTAAAGTTTTTAAATTGAACCTAGAAACATCCACCATAAATTAATGGGTTCAAACGAGCTTTAGAATGAGATAAAATTATATTCGTGGTATGGTTATTATATTTATCGAACAGATTATTGAAAGTTTGGTAACTTTTTTGACATTTAGCTCCAAAGTTAGCATTAATTTATAAACAAATGTTGTGGTCTAGTTATATATTTTTTTGGATACAAGATACTCACTGAGAGTTTTTTGTCTGGAGTTAATTTACATCCTGCCTACAATTTATTTATTATTCATTTGAAAACATTTTCACCATTACAATATCATCTCACATTCTGAAATGCAAACACAATAGGGTGTGTACTGAGCCTTAATTGATTAAAAGTTAAACTTTGTTTTAGGCTATATATGTAATATATATATTGAAATTTACTTTTAGAGTTGAGTCGGATATTTGTCTACTCAAGTATAAGGTTCTATAAAGCTTCGATAATATCAAAATCAATTTGAATTTTATATTATTCGAATCAAACTAAACTAGAAAAAAAAAAGCTTTTAAGCCATTGCAAATCCCACAATGTGCCTAAAATATGTTTATATATAATTTATAACTAAACCAGCCTTTATAAAATCTATTATTGCACCCTTGGATATTACGTAACAAATAACTTTGAGGACTAAAGATATATATATATAATCTTATTTATTACAACAGATGGTGCACTTTACCGCAACTTTGACAAGATTAATTAGTTAATTATTGTTGCATAAACATGTTGAAGAACTTACATGATAACTTATAGGACTAGGGTCCAAAACTAATATGTTTTTTTATATAGTGAATGTGTAACTTTTTTTAAGATAACAATTTTAGCATATTTATCTAGGACATGATTTGATTCGATAATTATCCCAAATTCACGAATAATATTTGCCTCGATTTGAAATTCAATTCAAACTCAAAAAACCTGCTTCACAGATATCTTCTCAAGTCTAAAGGCAGACTGAATAAGTAGAATTGAATGAGAAAATGTCATGGGAAGACGATAGTGAAGGGATTAAATATTGTTAAACACGTGTAGTTGAAAAATTAATTGTTGTGAAGTAGTTTTACACATGAAACAGTGTGTGTGTGTGTGTGTGTGTGTGTGTGTATATAAGAGAGAGAGAGAGAGAGAGAGAGAGAGTGAGAGAGTGAGTTTGTCTCACATGACATTGTGATATGAAGACACTAAATAATTTGTTTTTATTTCATTCAAAGTCTTTATATAAAACAATGGTCTAATCAATTGACTGAATACAATCAGAATTTTACTAGCCACACTATATAGCGTATAAACTTGCTAATAATTGTAATTAGGTGTATTTATAAGATAGCATAATGAATTGATCACACACTGTATTCCATCTCTTTACACCTACACATTAATAAAACAAGCTGTTTAAACACACATTTTAAACTTGATTTTGTTGGCCAGACTTCATTGATCACATGCTGATTATTTTACTGATCATGACATGTGTATGTCATCCATCACATTATCCTCTCTTTTTAATGTGTGCCCGCCTTGTACAAACACCTTTGAATGTTTATAATAGTTGGAAGGATGCCAGAGAGGAAAGAGTTTGTGCTAACCACAGGATCAGAAATTTGGCAAAGTACCTAGGCTAGATTATTTTAAGCTTTTATTACTTTTCTTGCATTTTTGTATCAATAATGAATTAAACTTGTTTAAAAGTAGATTTAATGTATTTTTTTACTTTGATTAACATAAAATGAAATGGGATAAAGGTCAGGTGATTCAGGGTTTTAATTTTTGATTGCAGCACTTATTATAATTACATTATTTATTAAATTTACATAACATGATTTTAGTTGTCAACTATAAATTTAAATATATAGAAGGTTTTCTTATGAGTCTTATATATATATATATATATAATTATAATATAGGAAATTTTTCTCTTGTATTTTTCTTAAGCATTTACATTATAAATTACACTGGAACACCCAATACAAATTGTTTTCATTCCTTTTACAAATAACTTACTTTAAAAATAGTTTAATTCTTCTATTTATAATAATAAAAAGAAGGGTTTGTCTGTGCTTGTTTGTTTGTGTGTGATGCCCAGCCAAATCTACGGCACGCACGGGCGTTACCGTGCGAGATTGCTAGTTCAAAATAAAACTAAGATTTCTTGATGCTTTGATCTCCCTTTGTACACAGCATCTTCTGTGGCGCAGGAACAAGGTGGATTGTGGATACTAGCCACCCAAATTTTTATTGACAGCTGAGACAATGGGAGGGATTTCCTTTGTTTGTGCCAGTACAAAATCACACCTACTAGTACAAAATGATAACCTAATTAAACAATGAAATCCCAGAAAGCACTATTAGAAAACCAAGAAAATGTTGGCTATTAGGTATCTAGGAAAAAGACTGCAAGGGAGGCCAAGAAAGAGATGGGAGGAGCAGATAACAGAAACTGTTCAAGTGAGAGTGAAAGAAATTAAAGGAGGAAGAATGGTGGAAGGATAGAGGAAGATTTAGGCATTTCACTAAACTGACCCGGCCACAGAAAGGAAGCAGTTGATGATTTCATTAATTTGTTAACATTACTGATTTATTAATATATAGATAAAAATAAATAAGTTAGTGCTGTTTAATACCAAATACCTTCTTAATACCCTTCTTAATTGAGTTTCCTTAAATAATTTAGTGTCTGATTAGTTAGTGAATACTTTTAATGAAAGGATCCTTATCATATGTTCCAACATATTTGCTAATATATGTAACATTTAAGAAAACAAATTAACGTGCAGTGCAATATTCACTTTTCCCCATTAATCTTGGTGCAATAATACCTACAACATAATGTAATTATATAAGCAATTAACATAACATTTAGGTGCATCTGAGTGTATATGTCTATACATGCACGTAATATTTATACACTCTGATATAATATTTCATCCCAATTAAAATGCATTTTCTGTTTGATTACAGGTGTTCTTGTGGTGAATGTCACATGGAGAGGAAAGACCTATGTCGGCACGCTGCTAGATTGCACTAAACACGATTGGGCACCTCCAAGGTATTATTTATAAATTGTAACACACTACACTTTAGTCTAAGTCGAAGGTTTGACTTACCAACTCCACAGCCCAGCTATAGATGAACTAAAAGTTAGGTATGATACACAGATGATGTCCTAAATTTTATTCAATGACATTTGCTGTGTTTTACATATTTATTTGTACAGTATAAAATTCAATATAACTAAATACATTTTGAAATTAGTATTTTGTGTGGATACATAAACCCAAATACAAAAAAGGTCAGACTTTTATTTTATTTTAAAAACTGCTCTTAGGTTTCTTGCCGGTAAAAAAAAAACGAAAAAAAAACCAAAAAAACTGGGCATAGGTACACTTGTTCAAATACTGAAATTTTCGTTTGTAAACAAATTAAGTTTCTTGTTTATAATGTGTTTGATCCATACTCATATTATCTTGTATTTAATCTATTTTTCATGTCCATTTATTTTAATGTTTAAATTCATTTTTATAATGGTAAGGATTGACTTGATTTAGGGAATTCACGTATTTCTAAGACTTCCACCTTTGCAAGGTGACTGAGTTTCATTTTCCCTGTACACCATCTTATACGCCATTCACGAGCTAAGTTTACTTGGATGACAGCTCAAAAAGTAACTAGAAAATAGTCCCTAAAATATCACTACGCCAACAGCTGATATCTGCCACTGTCACTTGGGACAGCTGTTATGAAAACATATGGTTATGTAGAGTAATGTGATAGTTAAACACAGTAATTTCGGCCAATATTATGCCTCAAAGAATTTTGAAATTGAAATTTTTGAATGACTTGGTGATCTGTAACTTCTCTTCTTTTTTTTTCCTGGGAACTCATTATCAAAAAAACACACACAAATCTATCCACAAATAAAAAGAACCCCTTATAAAATTTCGTGAGATTAAAGTTAGATTAAACTTATATTTAAGTTTGATAAAAGATAAAAGTTTAAAGTTAGATTAAAGTTAGATTAATGTTAGATTAAAGTTATTTTAAAGTAAGTTTAAAGTTATATTAAAGTAAGATTAAAATTAACCAAATTAGGCCTAATATGTATTCGAACTAAAGAGAAAATATCTGTATACACAAAGTTATTCTTAAAATAATTAGTAATATGATCTAGGATTAAGTTTTTTTACGTTAATACAGAAGCCCAATAATTAAAATAAAAGGTAATTTAACTTAGTTATAAATTATTATAAGTTAGAGTAAGGCGTGGACCTAACAAACTAGAGACTTAATTTAAAGTTAAAAATATAATAAACGCGCACAGTAATAAATTCTATGAAATATATTTAAATTAAACAAAGTCTTAATATTTATTTGAGGTCGTCCACAAAGCTTATTTATCCTTCTATTCAAGTTAAAATAATTATTATTCCGAGCACTTTCACAAAAGGTCTAACAAATATGGCTTTAAAATGGCGACCAACGAATATTAGCCATGTGGTTGATGATGACGCGGACAAGTTGTTTAAAATGGTGTATCCTCGCAGCAGACGATTATATTTTATTCAGTTAAATATTTCTAAAAACAATAAACTAATAATAAAATAGTTAATCATATATAAAATAAATTACAAATATTTTATCTTTACCAAGTAAATACGATGCCTTTATTAAAAGGTATTAATGCATGCACTATACTACACATCATAGATAACATTCCAAAACAAAGAATAGGTACTTTTAATATATGTTTAAAATATTGTTTCGAATTGGGTAAAAAGAAATTGTTAAAAGTAATGAAATAATGTGAGAAAACTTAAGTTTAAGTTATTTTAAATGTAAAATATAACATGTAATTAAAAAACTTAACATTCATAACAAAACAGTGTTCTTTTACAAGTGTTGGTAACCTAAAACCTAAACATATGATTTTTGAACTGTCATCCAGGTAAAGACCTATCGTGAATGAATTATATGTCTATGTTACAGGTGACAATCAATATATCTTGATTTTTTTTTATAATTCCTCAGTAAAAAATAAAGCAATTCAGGCGTTTTGTATACTCAATTTAATGTAAACCACTTACCGATTAGGGAAATGAAAAAAGGACACAAGCTTGCTAAACTACAATATACACCACACTCTCTTTTTTTACTTGAAAGGGATAACACCAATGGCATGTTAATTCCCAAAATTACATTGAAATTATTTGGCAATATTTTAAGCTGCATCATCTAATACACCATGTTGAGTAGTTATTTATGTTAATGACACACTACACTGTTGAATTGTGTCTTGAGCAACTCTACTCTTTTTTAAATAGCTTATATATAAACATAACATTTCCAAATGGTTACATCTCATGTTCAAAAATGGCAGGATGTTATAATTATATGAATCTGATTTTACTTAACGTTTATAAAATTTGTGCACAGCAATGACGACAAAGAACTTTTTTTTTCTGTAATACTAAGAATTGCAAACCTAAGGGGTTAAAACTGTTTTTTTAATTTTACTACCTATTATGTGGTCTAAATAAAATATTTTGAAGAAATGTAGTATTGAAATAAAGTATTGCAACAATGTATTGTTTTTTGCAGGTTCTGTGATTCCCCTACAAGCGACCTGGACGCAAGACTGCCAAAGGGTCGAGGAAAACGCGGCCGAGCTGCAACCAATTCTAACCCTGGAGGAGATCTTAGTAATTTCACAGAGACTCGGTCATCGGTGCACAGCAAGCTTCGCAATGGCGGGGCCAAGGGGAGACGAGGTGGTGCAACCGGGGGGAGCAGTTCTTCTAGTTCTGGCTCCACTACTACGGCAGGAACGGGCTCGCCCACACCATTTGTGCCCCCTAGACCTGAGCCCAACAACAAGAGGAAAGGACGGTCACCTGATGAAGAGCCTCTTGCAAACATGAAGAAGAATCGAGTGGCTCCAGCCTCTGCATCCAACAGCCCTCCATCGTCCCCTGTCTTGCTTGAGTGCCCAGAACCTAATTGTTCCAAAAAATATAAACACATTAATGGACTGAAGTACCACCAGTCCCATGCACATGGTACAGCGGATGATGAAGACACAAAGGATGAGGTCAGCATGTCTGAAAACGATGAGAGTAATGTGGAGGCGCCGAGCCCCGCCACTCCTGTAAAGTCACCTGAGAAGGTCCAGGAACCTCTTCAAGTCCAGTCGCAGCAGAGGAAGGAGGATGGCTCAACGCTTCAAGTACCTCCATTACAATCGCAACAGCAACCTCAGTGCCAAGCTCCTCTTGTTTTAACTCCTCCTATAATGCAACCCGAGACCCCCATTCAGCCTACTACACCAAACCCCACTACTCCTCAGCCATCACCTACTGTGCAATTACAAACACCTGTTCCTCCGATACCACCTTCCCCAGCAGATATGGTGTCTTCCGGCCCTCCTCCCCCTCCCAACCCTGACCCAAAGAATGTAGTAAAGCCAGGAGTGCTGCGGTATGGCCCTCCAGTGGAAGACTTTTCAGTTGGTAGTGGCATGTTTAAGCAAGTTATGCCCCCTACAGTCACGGTAGCAAGCATTATTACAAGTAGCATTGCTCCAGTGTCTACAATAAGGGCTGTGAGTGTAGCCATGGCTCCTAGCCAGCCTCCTCAACAACCTCAGCAAGTATCACCACCTTCACCTGCTCCACCCCCAGTACAGCCCCTTTCTCTACCTCTTGCACAAATACCTCAAACCATCAAACCTGTTGGACCCCCTCCTCAGTTCAAGGTAAAGCCCACTGCTGCATTGATGCCGGATGATAAAAAGGACAGACTCAATAAGTCCTCAGCTGGACACAAGAAGAAGATTCGCAAGTCCCCAGCAGGCAGTCCACACCCACAACCCGAGCAACCAACATTTGGATTGGACCCTGCATCACGCGAAGATGTTCAGAGCCCAGCATACTCTGACATTTCAGATGATGCCGCACCCGTATTGGAGTCTGAGGTGGGCGATGGCAAAGGAAAGCCTCTTGGACCTGATAAGAAGGGGGAGGTGGGCCAGGGCCCATCCCAGCACGCCATGCCTCACTACGGGATGTACCCCTTCTATAGTCAACCACCCTACTTAGTACCATCTGTACAGCATGATGGGAAGCCCAAAGAGAATTGTGAAAAACTGCCAGGAGAGGTGAAGACGGGGGAAAAAGAAAAGAAGGAAAGTGGGGAATACCAGCAGAAACTGCTGCAGCAACACTACTATCCCTATGGCTACATGCCAGGCTACCCTTACAACCTGGAACCCAGCTACCCCATCACAGTCATGCCCTCTGAGGAGAAGGCTAAGGAACCTCATAACAAGGAGGACAAGAGCCCTAGTCCTATGGACCAACATGTGAAACCTGCTCTTCCCATACCCAGTCCCATCCAGGTACCCAACCCTGGCAAAATAAAGACTGAGCCAAGTTTGACTTTAAAGGAGAAACATCAGAATGAAAACCACCAGATTATGAAAGAAAGCATGGAGATGAAGAGTCAGATGAACCCTTACATTTACTCTCGGCAGCAGCAACAACAGCAACAAGAAGACTTGCGCAGGTATTACCTCTATCCAGAGCAACAAAGGCGGAAAGAGCCCCAGATGGGTCCAGGAGAATCGATACAAAAACCGCTACCTCTTCCATCAAAGCCCACACTTCCTAGTCCCAGTCACAAACACAAAGAGAAGCCTCATGAAGAGAAGAAAGAAGAGAAGATTAAACAAGAAGGAGTTAAACCCACAATGGAGACACAAGGCCCCCCTCCTCCTCCCACCTCTCAATACGCTTATATTCATCCCAGCTACATGCAGTCTCCACACTACGGTGCTCTACCTTTTGACCCGGGACACCCCATGTATCGAAGTATAAATCCAATGCTGGTGCCCGGTCCCTACGGTGCCAACCCATACTTGCACCCACAACTTCCAAGGTATCATGCCCCAGAGGACCTCTCTAGACCCCCATCGGGGCCCACCAAAGCCCTTGACCTGCTACAGCATCATGCCAGCCAGTACTATTCCAACCACAAAATTCACGAGCTACAAGAGCGAGCACTTAAGTCACCCACTCCCAAAACCGCTGCAGCAGTCGTTTCGCCTTCAGGAATTCCGGGAAACCCCCAACCAGCCCCGGGGTCAGGCCAGGGTGGACCCCAGGGGCTTATCACTAATAACTCTGGAATTCCTGGAGCTCAGCCACCTCCAGGCAAACAGCAGCAGTCAGCGTTAGTCGGGGAGGGGAAGGAAGCAAGGTCCCCTCCCCCTCAACGTCATGTGCACACGCATCACCACACTCATGTGGGACTTGGCTACCCTATACTAACTGGCCAGTACCCTGCGCCATACGGAGGTAAGCCCCCGCTAGTTCGGCCCTAGTCGTGTCTGCCATCATTGTGGCAGTGTTTCGCAGTACACCATATTGGTGATGAGAAAACTCTTAATGCTAACAGTCGTATTTTGTTACCAAAAATATAATTGTTATACAACCGTAGATTTAGAAAAGTCTGTGATATCTCTTGTGGCATTAATGGAATGGCAGTTTAAATACACATTCTGAGTATGTATGTGCCCATTTTTGTTTGATATCTGATAACTTTTATAATTTTTTTTATAAAAAAACTTTGCATCAAAGTTTTATTTTCCAATATTTTGTGTTTATTTCATATTTATTTTTTAACTCTTTACGATTTCAAAAGGCAATTTTGCAATATGGTACGAGTATTTAGTCTTCCATTATAATTGTTGAGTAACTGATGCATTTAATTTTGTATTTACTGCCATTTACATTTTTGTTTTAGAAGCTTACAAACAATGTACAAATGTATCATTTGTACAAATTGGCTTGTTACTGGAGTGATAAGCAACTGTACGAGTAACTTGTACATAGCAATATTGTGTTAGACTTGTATTCAATATAAATATTGAATTCCTTTATCAAAGATATAAACAAAGAAATAACTTATTCCACTATTTGAGGTATGAATAATGTAGTTGGGTAGGTACAGGAACAATTTAAATTTGAGATGATAGTTGTAATAATACAGCTAGTTAGCCAATGTTGGCAATTTGAAATTTGAAGTGGGGTGGGGAGGGGGGAGATTTGGAACATTTTGTAGTAAATTGTCTGCTTGTGAATGTATTATTGGAAATATTAAACTGTAATGATTAATGAAGCATTGAAATGTAATAAAGAGTCGATTTGTAGAATTTTGAAAAGTTCACTCATAAATGTATGACTAGTAATTTGTATCATAACCGATTACATTTCTTGGTAACTACATTTAGTAAAATTAATAATGGGCACTTTAAAAAATCTGCAGCTATAAGGTAAATTGAACCCATAGAGCATGAGTTTGTTTATTTTAAAAACATGTTTTTATGGCTGAGTTGTGTGACAAATAAAAAAACTTTTTATTTTACTTTCATACATTGTAATTTTTAATTCAGATTGCCCTGTTCTGTACATCTCTCCTCATCACTCTGACTAAGTGGAAAAGTGTTTATACTCTTTTAAATAATACTACTTTAATGAGTTATGGTGAAATTCATTCATTAAGTTGGGCACACTTGATTTTCCAAAAAGTTAGTCCCTCTTTTAAAATTGTCTTACTTTTTACTAATATGAATTGAGCTCGTCAAGTATTATTTATAGTAAACACTACATTAAAGAGGTTTGTCTTTACTGATGAATGAGGTGTGGGATAGATTCTGCTATAGGAAGCAATTGAAGGCATGTGGCGCTAATTAATATTATTTCACCAATGTTGTTTTAATTCTATTTTGCCTCTTATAAAAAATTTCTACCAGCTTGGGAATGATTTTGAAAATGAGAATTATTAGCTGAGCTATATTTGATTTCAGAATTTGAACTAAACTGGGTAAATTAAAACAAAGCTTGAGTTTTCAATCCCTTAAGGCCATTACCTACTCTTTGAATTTAGTTTTTTTGTATAGTGGGTTGCATCATAACTTGCCACCTAAGCACTATCACACTAACACTGGACAGTGTTGACTTGTTTCAAAATAAACTCTTTATTGTTTCCTATTCTAGATAAACATATGCTTCCGCAGACTTTTTTTAATCTACATTTTGACTGTAAGATTTCTTTTGGCTTTATGTGAATACACTCAATAACCTAAGTTGTAGCCGATTTTTAAAAAAAAGGTTTATTTATTTTTAAAAACTGCTTCAAGATAAAAAATGATTTTGTTATAGTTGAATAGCATTTTAAGAAATTTTTTTAGCACCTCTTATTACTTTCGGTTCAGGTTATACACTTAGGTACTAATCACGCTTATGGTTTTAGGGATGAGGAAAGCTATATTTATCAAAAACAGTACAACTATTTAATTTAGAACAGTGAAGATGTATCATGCCTAAGTTAAATTACTTGTATTTTATCTGTGGTAGTATATTTTTTACATAAAGAGGACAGAGTATATCATTGAGTTGAGGCCGAAAAGCAGACAAAGAGAATTGTTGGAGAGGCTCAAACAACACGAAATTAAAGCATTAGAGGCCAAAAGAGCCAACTTTTTAGCTGAAGCAGCTAGAATAACTGGTGACATCAATAATTAAATGCATACATTTTGAAGTATTTTTAAATTTTGATTTAATTTTACATTTTTACTTTTTATTTTTATCTAGTTACTTAAAAAAAATCACTATTAAAAAAACTAATAATAGGATTTTATATTTCAATTTTCATAAAGTGAATTGACTCATAAAGAGCTAATTGTTGAATAAAAAAATACTCTGTGGGCCTATTTCTCTTTTATTATTTCTTACCCTAGTTAAAAAAAATGTTGTGTTCAAGTTTACTTTGTCTTAATAAACAAGTCCTATACCCAGCAGTGAGTAAAATCTCAACATTACTATTCACCAATTAACAGGGGATGTGGGATTTAGCCAAGACAAAAACCTGGAAAAACAAAGTTCTACAACCTGGGAAAAACCTCGAATTTGAAAATACCAGATCGCTGGCCACCCTGTCCTATTCCTGAAAACATTTCTGGCTATGCCATTCTGAACTATATAATATTCTTCTTTCTACATAAAAAAAGTAACTCGGTCAAGAAAAAAAATTAATGACTATGTCGAATGGATCAGGATGAAATACAAGATACCTATCATACATTCTATTTAAAATATTTTAAAGCTGTGATATCTACAAAGAAATATGTCTCTGGTAAAAAATATCAACCTGAAGCAAAAAATGTTTAAATTTACCCAAAAAATAAAACATTATTTACACAACACCCAAATATAAATTATATTAAAGTTTCATGCTAAAATTTCATCCCATTATTTATTAATGAGTGATCATCAAAGTTCTTTTGACCTCTTTGAACTGGGACATTTTACCATCCACTTGTATTTCTATAGAAAAGCTCTTTAGATTAAATATATTTTTATATATTCATATTTTCAATATCTTCTCATCTGTTTTAACTTCCAACCAACACCTTTACATTTAGTCTGACCATGGTTTCTAACCAAACACCTTTACATTTAATCTGCCCATGGTTTTGAAAACGCTTTGTAAAAAAAAACCCAACAAAAATCTAATGAAACTCATTTTTAAAAAAACTTCTTTTAATTCTAGTTTGGCTTTAATCTACATTAAAATGTAATGACCTATTACAAGATCTTAGTAAATTCAATATGGTTTTAATTGTGTATTTTTGTAATACAGTTGCTTATCATTAGTTTTAATTATTTGAGTGTATATAAATAGTTAAATAGCACTTGTCATTTTCAAATATACGTTTGATGTTGGTAAGTTATGTGAAGATAGTTTTGGTAATGACATAGTGCCTGGCTGGTTACAAGACTCGGTGGGTGTGGGTTGGTGGACGAAACAGATGCTAATCTGCATGTTTCTTGGTTGCAGCCGCTGTGCTCGCCAGCCAGCAAGCAGCCTCGGTCATCAATCCATACCCACCAAAGTGAACATAAATAGTGTGTCGTATGGCGTTCTAGTAGAAGAGAAATAACCTCCATCTAATTGGTGTGTTAACTCGAGTGATTTTTATGGACTTAAATAAACTCTCGATTGTGACATTTTGTTGTGGCGTAGAATTTTTTGTTAGGGCTTTCAGAAAAGGTGTCTTTTACATGCTAAATAAAAACTTGTGTTCTGATTGTCATATCCTGAGGCTGTAGTAATGTAGATAAAATTGTTAGATTGTGCGCTTGCAATTAAACCATTCCAAGAGAATCTTCTGCCGCGTTTAAAAAGCAGACGGCGAATCTCGGCATCTCGAACTCATTCTAACCGTCTTTATTGGGACTTCACCTATGATGACTGGTCTGGTGTTTTACAAATTTGTTGTGATTATTTTTAGATATAATCCTCTTTGTGTATATAGTGTAACTATGTGATTTCGTGTACTTTTTTTTCCTAGGCGAAAAAAAAGTGAAAAAAAACCACTTCATCTTTTATTATAAATAGTTTTAAATAAGTAAATTAAAACTATATTGAAAGTGTTTATATTATTTCTATTCACACAAGGTACATTTTTATTCAATTGGTTGATATGTTTAAATTTAAACAAAAATTATCCATTCCAGTTTTAGTGGGATGAGATATACAGTACAGTGGAACCTTGTTTATCTGGCCTAACTGGGACTGGGTGTCATCTGAATTAATGAAAATCTGGATAGTTCAGAAATTATAGGATAAATGCATTAAAACTATATATATATATAAAAACAGTAGCAAATTTTAAACACTTGAAACATGTTACAATCATTTTCATTCATAAAATAATGTGTAAGTTTTTGTTGTGTCAATTTTGAATGGCAAGAGCGGCACAGTCACGCAGGGCTTTCATCGCCATAAGTTCGGCCGGCATTGTTTTTGACTGACATTCCAAATAAGCCATCACTTTGTTTGGGTTGTAGCTTCCGCATGACTCATCAGCTCTTTCCATTGTGCATCTGCCTAATTATCATATTCCTTAACACACTCAACATTATTTTTTACAAATAAATAAATAATGATGCCAAATTTCAGTCCGGATAAAACGGAACTCTGGCTCAATGAGGGCCAGATTAATAAGGTTCCACTGTAATTACAAATCAAAGTATATTATATATATAATATCTGTACCTTATCTTTGCTTAGGAAAATAAGAAAGAAAAAAAAGGCTAATTGTTGTTGTTCCTCTTGAGTTCCTTCTCATTGTTTTCAGCAGAGAAAAGCTATCTGCTCAAGTGTAAGTGTGAATTATTAATCCAAACTGTATACACATCATATTTCGAATTAAAATCACCAATTGCTTTCATAGTATTTTATTTCTATTGGATCCTCTTTATCATTAAGTAGGCTTGTCCATACAAACGGTTCTAGGCCAGTTGCGGCACTTAGGAGGGTACTTCCCTCATCCCCAGATCACAAATACTTTTAATAATGAAAACTTTTCTTGCGGCTAGAAAAGTTACTAGATCTTTCTATATTCATTAATTGTTAAGTCATGTCATTAGTAGCTGTCACTTTCAATTAGAATCCCAATGAAGGTCGTTTTTTTTTGGCCAAAGCTGAAGCCAAACTTAGTTTTCTTTTTCATCATAAGTTGAAGCCGAAGATTGCATACATTGTGACAAATACCTATTTTTAAGTTTAATGCAATTTCTGTTGGACTTTAAATTTAAGATTGTGTTTATTTAACCCTTTGAGTGCCAACATCGCTCAGAGCGATGCACGAAATATCTGCTAAACTTGCCAGCGTCACTCACAGCGATCCCATGTTTTCAAGCTCTTAGTTCAGTATTAAGTCAACAGATAGGGTAGATTTTATTTCCACTGAAGTCTCGTATGTTCAAGCTACTTTTATTTGTCTTTGCGATATATCGAACCTGAAAATTATTTTATAACTTTTTACTTTATGAGTTTTATCTTTGGCCTTGTTTGTAAACATGGCTACTAAGAGGAAAGCTGTGATTCAAGACACAGAAATACTTGCAATATTTATTGACAGCTCAACCCAGAGTGATCAATTTGTTTGTGATTCTGAAAGCACTGATTCTGAATTTGTAAATAATGAAACTGAACAGGAATTTTATTCTAGTGAAATTGAAAGATCGGATCAAGTAGGAGTGGCAGCTGACATTGATGACACGAGTGTGAATACTAGTTATTCCTAAAGGGATGAAATAAATTTTGAAGATCAGGATAATCCACCCCAACCTCTTCATATTTATGCAAAAGTACCAGGTTTGAAGTCCTCTCACCGTCCCCTTCTGATTCCAACCCAATTATTTATTTTAGACTTTATTTTACTATAACCCTGCTAAAGTTGATGGTCACTGAAACAGCTGCTATGCATAACCCAATTTTAGTGTAAAATCTAAAGTTAGTTTTTTTTGTAAATTTTGTCATTTACTCAGTTTTTTATGTTCTTTTCAGTGATATATTCTATTTTAAGCTATTTAAATTTTCAATGATTAAAAATTAATGTTAAATAAAACAATTAAAAAATTTTTTTTTAATATCTTGGCTAGTGATTTTTTTATTATATTTAAAAATTAAAAAAGTATATGTATAATTATATCATCGGATTGGCAAGCATGTTAGCTAGTTTATGTAAAAATATGAGTGCAAGAAGTTCAAAGACTAATGAGTTATTAAAATTTAAACAAACTCCTGCATTTTTCAGGAAAATAGCTTGGCACTTTTAGCACATTTTTTTTGTCATTTCTCTTGGCACTCAAAGGGTTAAATAACTTGAGGTCTTTTTATAACACAAATTTTAAATAATATTGTCATTTCTCCATTGTAATATACCCTTGTAAAATCAAAAGAAGAGTTTCTAGTATGTCAAACTTTTTGGCCTTCCCCTACAATTGGAACAAGTCTAAAGACTTGATATGGTTGGAAGATTGTCCACCTGGGATATAATGTATATTTTCACATTTTGAAAAAATAATGATTTCATATTTGTTTCAGTAGTTTATATAGCTTTAGCTGTGTGTGTATGTGAATGTTATATAATATATACATATGCTACAAAATGTCAATATTTCTGGATGGCAAGTGTCCATAAGCATCTTGTACTCAAATTTAAGAATGGAAGTTCTGAAGATGAGATTGAAGTTCAAATCTTGGTTGGGTGTACTGAGGGTAGTTTTTGCTAAATGTTTGTCCACTCTCCATGCAAATGCTAGTACTTTCTCTAAATTAAACCTTCTTAATCCCTAACACATTAGTGTAATTAGTACATAGGCATATAACCCAAACCAGTAGTAAGACGACTGTAACTGGATTGTTCTGTTATTTAGAACTGTCATTGGCCAGTTATCAACATTCTCATGTGAAGTATGTAGAGCAAGTCCTTTGTATGATTGATCAAATGGGGATTGAGTGGGTGAAAACAAATCACCAAGCTCTGCTTACCTTGAAATCACTGCACACCACATTACTTAACATTGTGAATATGAGAAAGATCTCTGGTCCACCTCTCTCTAAAAATGTAATGTTAGGTATGTGCCCCAACCACATTGTTCAAAGGTTAAAGTGAGTGCTTTCCCTCGCCATTGAATCCTATATATACTCATCCTATTTATTGTATAATAGATCAGCAGTTCCCAAAATTTTTTAATGGCGTATTACCCAATAAGTTTCCATAATTTGGAGTGCCACCAAGATAATGCTCAATATTTACTATTTTAGTTAATTTTTAATGATGCCCAGGGATACAACCCATTTCGCGGCTGCACTAGCTGTCTGAGCTTGAATGTTGTCACCCCTCGAAACACTCTTTAAATCTGTTTTACTTTTGGCTAGACACTGGGTTCAAATTTTTTTTTTAAGACATGATGAGGGCCTTTCTTTTTCAGACTTAAATTTAGTTTCTCACGGTGTACCACAGTCAAATCAATGGGCAGTGGACGGAAGTGAAAAAATATCAGTCTTGGGCTACAGCTCTAAAAATGATGGTATCATAAGCACTTAAGGTGTTGGTACCCCTTAAATAGTCACACATCTGAGTTACTTATAAGTCGACAAATTCTAATAGCATGTTGTTAACTGACCTTCCCCCACTACTTTTTTTAAATAGAAGAACCCCTGTTACTGACTTAATAGCTCACAATGGTCTAAAAACCTTGATGGCGAGAAGATTGTGTGGCTGGCTCCTGTGAAGCTTCTCTTGGCTGAAACTTACTTTGCATAGTTTAACTGACAGTTATCAGTGGGGCGTGGGTAGAAGCTGATAAACATTCTTCAGATACTTGCCACAGCTTTGTCAGCTTGCATTGGGCCTTTTTTTTATTTCTTTAGGGCTTGTGTTATTAATAACATTTTATATAGTGGAATTCTAGTAGGAAGAAACCTTTATAGAAAATACATTTTTTTTATGTCACAATATTTTAATTATTTTATAGGTATTGATATCATTATCAGAGTCCACCCAACCAGTTTATTCTTACTTAGTGAAGAGTTTCTGAGAACTCTCAGTGATAAAATTATAGATGTGGCACGAATAAAAATAAATGTGTATCCTGAAATATTATAGTATATTCATTTAAATTTGGAATTATTTTCCACAACTTTTATACAGCGTCCACAATAAATTTTGAGATTTTCTATTTTTTATTATCACATAGATTATATAGGGTTGTGACTTTTCAAATCTGGTTCTTTTTAAAGAAGTGATCATGTGTTTAGAAGTGCACATTAAATATACCCCATCAAAAAAATAATTCATAGTGGGGGGAAGGTTTCTAAGAGTGATTTTAATATTGCCAGGCTAATATTGCCACACTTACTCTTAGCAGTCATCCTAATTCTTACTCAATTTTATTAAGGATTTAGATTAGTTTTAAGTTGGTGATAGCCCAAAAGCCGACAACATATTTTATTTCTTTGTGGTATTTAACATCCACTTTGTGAACTGATTGATTATATCAGCACACAGGAATTCTATGAGCAAGAGCGAAAGGTATTTTCACATACCTTGCAGGGTTCTTTTACATACCATATCTGATGGCTTTACTTTCCTCCTAAGGAAATTGTGATACGGATTTTTATCACTCAAGAAATATCTGTTGACCCCAACTGGGTATGAACCCATAAATATTGGGGTCCTTAGACGAGCACTTTACCCCAAGACCACTGAGGGTCGACAATGAACATAATGAATATAAAACTAAATGGATATTGTTTAGCAACAACTATGCACATGCTTATTTATTTTTGAGATATTTTGGTTCTTTGTAATGACACTCCTTAGAAATTTGAAGTTAATCCCGCTTCAATAAAGCACACCTTAAGAAAATGGCAGCTGTAGACATATAAGTATAGTATTCAGGTTTGATTTACAGTGAATTTATACTGGGTTAAAGTCTGCAAACTTTATGCTAAAGCATAGGCGTACATGGTGTGATTGATGGGGGTGCCAGCTGGAAGACTAAGGGGATGGGATCAATATCCCCACCCCCTTCACTGAGAATCTCTTTGAATTTTATTTTTGAACAATCACATTACATTTAATCAAGAAGGAATCAAATGTTTTATTTCACAAGCTTATTTTTTGAAAAACATGATTATTTTAAAAGTATTAAATTAAATTTAGGAGTAGGGTCAGTTCATGTCAAATCAACCAGTCACTCAACCTGACCATTCTGTATTTAAATGAAATTTTTACCAATTATTCTTCCAAATCTCTTTGAATTTTATTTTTGAACAATCACATTAAATTTAATCAAGAAGGAATCAAATGTTTTATTTCACAAGCTTATTTTTTGAAAAACAAACTTTATAAATAAACAATACCATCCACCGAATTAAACATGATTATTTTAAAAGTATTAAATTAAATTTAGGAGTAGGGTCAGTTCATGTCAAATCAACCTGATCATTCTGTATTTAAATGAAATTTTTACCAATTATTCTTCCCTTAAAACTAACCACAAATATATTTTTTTAAAGATTTTCTGATGGCCCCGCTTTTGAGAAATCGATTTTTGAAATTTCATTATAGATTTTTTTTGGCTCAATTTTTTCAATTTGAAATAGACTTTAATCTGATATAAAACTTGGCACAGTTTTAACAAGTTTTTTTCTCCCCCTCATTCAAAAAAAAAAAAAAATTTGAAAAAAAAA
>CABFWB010000097.1:0-34563 GCA_902151455.1 Timema bartmani
ATACCCTCATTCTCTTGGTACAATGTTGAACATACCCTCATTCTCTTGGTACAATGTTGGACATGCCCTCATTCTCTTGGCACAATGTTGGACAGACCCTCATTCTCTTGGTACAATGTTGGACAGACCCTCATTCTCTTGGTACAATGTTGGACAGACCCTCTTTCTCTTGGTACAATGTTGGACATACCCTTATTCTCTTGGTACAATGTTGGACATACCCTTATTCTCTTGGTACAATGTTGGACATACCCTTATTCTCTTGGTACAATGTTGGACATACCCTTATTCTCTTGGTACAATGTTGGACATACCCTTATTCTCTTGGTACTATGTTAGACTGGCCCTCATTCCCTGTGGTACTGTGATAGATACAAATTATAGACAGACGTGTAGAGAGCCAAAGGATGTATTAATTAAAAATAATTACAACTTCAGACCTCTTTCTACACCCCTAACTATGGAACTTCACGATTTTGTTATCATCGCCTTAGGACCTAGTGTTCCTGGGTTCAAATCCTCCTGGGGTTTAAGAATTTTCCTTGAGTGTTAAAAATCCGTAGCACAACTTTCTTTGGAGGGGAAGTAGCCTTAGGTCCCATGTCGATTTAGCAGGTAAAATAACCCTGGAAGGTAATTGGAATATCTTTCCCGGCAAAATTGATAGGCCCTTTTGCTTTCTTTCATAGAGATCATCGTGTGCTGATATAATCCGTCGGTTCAGAAAGTGCACGTTAAATATCCCAAAAAATTAAAAAAAACTACTTTGTTATCCTGTTTGACATTTTAGCTCGGTCAGTAGCGCGTCTGCCTAAGAGCCAGGGGATCGATTTTCTGCATCGCCGAAAACCTTATTTTGGGCGAAATAGCGGCTTCCGCTTTAACAATGAGTTGACGCCCGGGTATTGTGTCGGTCTTAGAATTAATTTTGTTTTTAAATCATGTACTGATATTATCAGTTGTTTCAGAAATCCCACGTTAAATACTTTAAATAAATAAATTACTTAGTTGTTTAGAACGAAAAAGAGTTCTGTTTTACTAGAGCCTCTAAATATCCTTATCTTCCTTTTATATTTTCTTTGCTTTTCTTATTATTTTATTATTTTCATTACTCTAATATACGCTGTTTTTGAATCAAGAAGTTTTTAGTCATAATAATAATAATAATAATAATAATAATAATAATAATAATAATAATAATCAATTAGTATATAATATGTTACTGTGAATGTGCTTAATTAGTCAAATTACCGATGAATGTTTAGACTCTCCGAAAGCATTGGTCTATTTAACAACTAATATGATTTATCTATATTTACCAATAATTTTATAAATTTTCCAATGTAGTATGGGATAAATATGTTACATGAACTGTATTATCTACATTTACCGGCAATTTGATAAAATACCTAAGGTATATTGACGTAAGTATTGAACATAAATCCTTAAATAACCTAACCTAACATATACTAAGATTCAAATAGCCAAAGCTATTATTTATGCTTTTAGTGAGGATTACTCCATCTAGATATCATATTGTGAAAATTGAAAAATGACACCTGGACACTGGGATCGAATCCGGGACCTTTGGTTTAGTACAACAATGCTCTAACCACTGAGCTATCCAGGAATCGTCCCGTGCCCAGGGTCATTATTCATTCATATTTTAAGGCAGAGTCTGTGATGGACGTGCGGAAATCGTCGGCTACAAATGTGTGATTTTTTATTAATATCACGAGCTATCAGATAACGCAGCCACCTTCAACTCGGTAGTTGGCTTATTGCTACCACTTGAACAATTATTATAATTGTGAGGGATTGCATATTCACGAATCAAATAGCCAAAGCTATTATTTATGCTCGGTAGTTGGCTGCGTTATCTGATAGCTCGTGAGCTTAATAAAAAAAATCACACATTTGTAGCCGACGATTTCCACACGTCCATCATAGACTCTGCCTTAAAATATGAGTGAAGAATGGCCCTGGGCACGGGACGATTCCTGGATAACTCAGTGGTTAGAGCATTGGCGTACTAAACCAAAGGTCCCGGGTTCTATCCCCGTGTCCAGGTGTAATTTATCAATTTTCACTAACATACAATAGCCTATAACCCAACCAAACCTAACCTTGACGTGACTTAATAACATTCACCAGTGGCTGATGGTGATTTTGTTAACTCACAACACCGGTGATTTTGTAAAACGTTCGCTGAATATGTGAAATGGTAATCAATTTTTTACATTCCCCAACTGAACCAGTGGCTTTGTAGAATCACCGGCAACTGTACAAACTCATCACATCCAGCACATTCACAGTGGCATATACAATATGGAGTAGGTAGTTTTGTTCATATACTGAAACCATTCGCAAAATGGCTTTCTTAATATACAAAGTTTAATTAAAGTGGGTACATTCAATTATTATTTTACAATTTAACGTAAAAGTTTCGTCCTCGTGTTCTTATTTGGGTAATGGCTTGGAATAATAATTTGTGTTGGAGAAAAGAAGTTAGTATATCCCAACACGCTTTATTAACTTTATATATCAGGTAGTTATCTTTTTAATTATACCATAATAATCATTAAACCTTGTATTAATTGCAGCACTCGCTTTCATTGAATATTGAATTTCATGCTCATAAATATTAAGTTAGTCCAATTATTTATAAAATTACCATGGTAGACCACTTATTTTAAACTGATAATCATATTTTCACTTTGTAAAATTTCTTAAGCTCGTCACACATTTTTTCATAAAGATTTTATGTATTTTATTGTACATGTTTTATATATTTTTTAAATAATTTGAAGCGAGTAGGCCTAATATGAAAGGAGTAGTTTAAGAAGGAATTTTTGCTATATACAACAACATTTAAAGTTAGTTAAATATATTTTTTTAATGCTCAGTTTTAACATCCATCCACACAATTAAACTAACTAAACGACTACTTTTTTTTGTAACACCCAACTTTACCCTTGCACAACAAGTTGTTTAGAGAACACTGACCACGTGATTTAGTCGCGCATACGTGATGTAAAATGCCCACCGAGGACAGGTTTTTAATTTAATTTTGCATCGTATCTTACTACCCGTCAGTGCTATCCGCATTTATTTAACCCAATTAGTGCCATTAGCCGATCTGATCGGCTTTCCAGATTTGCGTTAGTTCTGACGTTACCCGTTAGTTGAGGTAGGAGTGTATTAGTTCACTAGAACGAAAATACTCCCCTCTATTAAATAACACTATATATTAAAATAAGAATATTATAACAATCTGAAAAAAACGCTTCATAAATAAAGAGTTTGGTGTATTTTATTGTACAACCTTGCAAAAATAATGAAATAGCCGTGGCACTTTTCGCGCAAGAATCCATCATAGGAGTGGCACTAAAAGAGTTAAACTAATGGGTCAGGAAGGAGGAATATAAAAGTTTAGAGCAACTTTATCTCCATTCGCATGTAGGAAAAGTGTGAAAATCTATGCAATAAACCAATCTCAATACATCCGACTAGGATTTGAACCTACACCCAATATCACCTCTGAGGTGACTGCAGGTCTAATGGAAAAAAGCTTTATATTCTCTCTATCTCAGTTAACTGTTACCAAATCTCCTCGTTCTCAGCTATGTCTGAAGGTGCTGTGCTAGGGTAAGAAAGAGCTACTGGCAACCTCGACTAACCAGCGTTGCGAAACTTGTCTTATATCTGAGGGAAGATTGACCAAATAAAAACGAGAGAATGACAACGCTGTTTCCCAATAGTAACTATGCAGCTTCCTCAGAGATTATATCCAGTGTAGGCATTCCCGTTGCCTTCAAACACGACTAGAAGAGCTTAAAGTATAATCCACATGCTCAGCGATGCGCTTGAAGATAAGAATAATTTTCTTTTTTTCTGGAGACTTTTTGTCCATTAAACACTTAATAGGTCCCTCGGACAAGAAATGTTCGCATGATTTGCCTGCCGGAAACGCAACTTTAGTTCTCAGTAACGGTGATTTCAGAAACCATCCATGACAACCTGCAGTCAAATAAGTGTTGTAGATGATTTACTACTGTCACTTTATCATGATATGATGTCTTATTTTTGTAGCATTATTGTTATATTTGGAAATTCTCTTATCGTGAAAACGTGTTTTTAAACACCTTTTTAAAAAACCTTGTCAGTCAGTATGGTAGAACATTCTCCCATATGGTCATACGTCAAGGATGCATCACTGAGAACTTCCTTTTGAAATGATTGTAACACGTTGGCTAAAGGTCAAGAGGCTACGTGGCCCGTACGAAAGGTTACAATTTTGCATATTTATTTTTATCTGTTCAGCAACAAAAGAGCAGAAAACGTACCCTTGTTTCATAGAAGAAGGCTTGCATTGTAAAGGCTCTTTAGAAAATATAGTAGGTGACCTAGTGGTCTAGGAGTAAGGTGTCAGACTTCTGTGCTGGTGTTCCGGGGCTCAATCCTTGGTCCCGGCACAGATTTATCTGATTGCCAAACCCTTCCTTCAACTCTGACAAGACGTGTATTAATCACAACTTGTGAATGTGAGGAATGCCAGGCCTCCACCGTGGTTCGGATCCCACGTTAAACTGTAGGTCCTCCATTTCATCTCACAATCACCCTGCCATTACACATTAGCGTAAGTGCGAACGGGTAGTAAGACGTGGTGATGATGATAATAATAATAATAATAATTTAGAAAATATAAATATATCTTTTTGCCGGCAAATTTGATAATACTTTTATTTTAATTTTATATGAATTAATAATCTCTATCAAAGACGACACATGCAAATTATATGACTTGACGTATAAATACATGAAATTCGATCTAGTAACTTTTCTAGCTGTCAGATAAGGCTTTGATTATGAACACTGGACTGTAGAATCCCTTTCTATATTAGGTACAGTTAAAACAAGAAATTTAATTATGTTGGCATTTATAATCAATATTTGTAATGATAAATTACAGGCTATTAATTTAAAAAAATACTATTGTTAGTTTGAATAACCAAATTAATTTGGAACAGTGACATTATGTTTTACCAAATAAAATAAAAGAAGTCTGGTATAGAAATAACAATACTTAGGCCTATATATTGTTAAGAAAAAATACGTGATCAGATTGAATTATATTATTTATATAGTAAACATTATTTTTATTTCACATATAATAATAATAATAATAATAATAATAATAATAATAATAATCTCACTGTGTGCATTTCACATGTTTGTCCTGATGAACACAATTTCAGAACTAGACATTTATGACTGTTGCTCAACAATGATCAATAAAAATTAGAAATAAATGAATGTGATTTCTTATAATACATGAACTGTATAGTGTTTTAAAACTCATTAACTTATATGTTCAGAATTGCCGCTTGACTCTTTGTATAAACTTAAATAGGTGAAGCAATATTACACATGAAAAAATAATATGTTAGCGATAGTAATTTGAGTTCATTTTTTATAGTCATTAATACATTGAAAATGTGTAAGCTAAAAAAAAGCATTGCAGTACAAGATATGTATGGTTTTAAATGTTAAATTCAAACACTGCTAATATTTAACATGAGAGGCGAGTTTAGAATTTGATAAATGTAAATTGGTTAAGATACCTATGCCACCTGCTTATGAGTTATTACGTTATACCCTAAAAACTTAAGTTCGTTACTTTAATATGTTTTGAAAAACTAGTAACAACACTTCACTTTTAAATCAATTCAGAATAATTCCTTTTGTTATAATCAAACTTAAAGAAATTAGGAAACATTGGGGGTTCTCATATTCTCTCTAATAAATTCAAAATATTCAATTAAAATTCATTCACAGCGTGTTTACTTAGTTAGAGAGTAAGTCGCCGACAGCCAGTATTGACACTAAAACGTACTAGTATAACAAAAGTTTGAAACTTAATACAGCTACTAGTCTACGCAAACATTTACTTATATTTGTTTTCTCTTTCATTTTTCAGGTCTCAAAATGCCATGGAACGTCCATCATTATCCTAAAGAAATGACACATAATGAACCAATTGTTTTGGCAACTTAAAACAAGAGAAGACACCCCATCATGGAACTTTGAAACGATCTACTATCTTTCTTTCAATATTGTATGCGACAAACTTTTTACATAATAACTTAATATTATATAGATAAAAACCTTTTCGACACATATCTTATACTTGCTATATTAAATTATGAAAATTGACTAAACTTAGATCGGTGTGTGTCCAAAACTAACACATTATTTTTATAATTCAAATGGCAGAATATTCTTAGAATCGTATGTCAACACAGGATAATAGGTGCTACACTTGTGAGAATAGTGTTTATAAAGATGGCGAGTCCGGAGGGAGGAAGTCCGGCACTGGAGATCCGGCACAAGTCTCAGCAGAGCCACGACTCCGGAGCGTACATAGACTGGAACTCGGAAGATTCTGGTGGAAGTCCTACTCTTAGCGCTGAACCCGGCAACGTCAAGGGTGAATTCATCACCGTGGTAGCTGTTGAAAGTGGTAATCTTATGCAGGAGGAAATCACTGACCGATTACAGGATGCCTCTCAGATTTCTGACACACCTTTCGTCACTGTGCTATCCATCGGTGATGACACTGGTGCGAAGGCTCGAGAATACATGGACGAGACAAAGATTGTGTCTGTAAACGTCTCTTCGCCAGTTGCCGTTGTTGAAAGTGTAGAACTAACACGTCCATCTGTAATCAAGATTCAGAGTGACGATAGTTGGCAAGAGATTATTGAAGAGGTTCTCGTGTACAGACTTCCTGGAGAGCGACTTGGGTTTGGACTTAAGTTTGAAGGGGGAACAAAAACTGCTGAGAAAGTTCGGAGATTATTCATTCAATCATGCGCCGATGACAGCCCAGCCTCAAGAGCCAAATGTTCTTGGGGGTGTTTGAAAGAAGGTGATGAGGTACTGGAGATTGACGGCGCTCCTGTGAGGAACATGACGCGCATCGATTGCGTTCGTTGCCTCAAAGAATCTAACGTTGTTATTAAATTATTCGTCAGACATCCTGCATTGAATGAGCTAAATCTTAATAGGAAACTATCTTCGAGTGAATCTATAGAATCAGATTCGTCGGATCGTAGTCCAACATCTCCTCTAAAATCATCAGGTAGTTTACCTTTAGTAATCAGCGCGGAAATGAAGAAAACCGTTCCTCCTCCTCCTCCTATACCACCAAGGAAAATTCCACGGAAAGCTCCTAGTGTGCCCTTAAAAAGTAGACCGGCTGTACCACCTCCGGCACCAAGTATAGTTGGCCCTCCTACAGGGTTTGATGATAGCGATTACGTCAATGGTGACCTAATTGATTTCACAGTACAATCATCAGCAACATTTGATACTAGATCTCTTAATTTGCAGGAGGGTGATTGTAGAAATTTCGAAAGTAGGACACCAACAATTTCAACTCCAAAATTGCAACGTAGACTATCACCTTCTTCGCCAAAAAGTCCCTTGAGGCTAAGTTTATCAAATTCTCCGGAGTCAACCCGAAGTCTCGGAAGGCGGTCATCTGGCTTTAGCGTATCATCGATCCCACCTGAGGCAGAGGTATATTTGGATCTTTTGGCTCTAGAAGAGATGAACCGTATTAATGGAGAGTCAGAATCAGATGATACAGGTAGCAGCATTTCGACTGTCGTTGACCGTCTGTCATCTGTTGCTTCCAACTCTAGTTTTTCTGATTTGAGATCATCTGCGTCCTCCATGTGTGACACTACTACACCATCCACACCCACAACCTCATGTACCTCAACTATAGATCTTGCCAAAGTTTTGGGGCCGTTCGAGCAACTGGAAAGAGAATTTTCTAACACAGGTAATGATCTCGTCTTTGGGCAGTTTATTAATTCGGAAGATAATCTCAACGAAGAACTTGGTGAAACTCTGAGCACGTCGTCAGATCATGTGACCATCATATCCAGAAACTTGACATCATTGGTTGAAGACGATGCATTAGCTCTTCAACCTCCTCTGAACTTTCAAGATGCCCCATTTGGTCTTGTCACAGAACAAGAGCTCTCAGCATTTAAAATGAATGAAATTATTGATGAAGTAGTTAATTCAGAAAATAAAGTTGCACAAGATTTAATTTCAAGATTGACACTCATAACTGACAGTCAGAATAAAGTAGGTACACCTAATTCGAAAAATGTTCTTTCAAACACTTTAGATGCTGATACAGAAATTATTACAGAGTCAAATCATGGCGATACCAATCATATATCTAAGTCTCCCGATGAACATTCGTGCATAGGATCTACTTCACAGTTCCCCACTATTATTACTAATGTAAATGTGAAAGAAGCCAACACTGAATTATCTGACATCCCTTTGCTACCTCCAAAACCCGTTCCTAGGAAGGACGTATCAATCAGCAAGTTCAGATCAGGTAAAAAAAGACCTCCCCCGCCACCTCCACCTAGAAATGATAGGCCACAAGCGCTGAAGCCAGAGGAAGTATCATTAATAGATATTAATAAACTAGGATACATCCAGCTTGAAGATAATGCCAAACCAAATGGCGCAACTCTAGTAGATATAGAAAAACTACATCATACTTGCAAGGAAGATATGACAAAAATAGTCGAAACATGCACAGAAGTAACTAAAGTAGTAGAAACATCTACACTAGAAATTAAAAAAATACGTGAAAAGCCTGTTGTTGTTAAAAATAAATCAAATGTTAATCAATGGAAAGAAAGAAATTTAAATGAAATCTCAGAAACTGAGCTAATACCAAGTAAAGAATTTGAAATTTTAACTCTACCAAGAGACGGTAAAATAATCGCAAATGGGCAAAATCAACTTGGTGAAAATATGACTGTCAAGAAAGAGGGACACAAATCAGTCGATGAATGGTCAAACTCCTATCAAGATTCCGTAACGAAACCTTTTGTCGAAGCAGATGAAGAAAACACGCTAGAATTACAAAATAAAATTCCGGAAGAACATTTTGTCGAGATTGACCTTAACAAAGAACCTGACATATTAGCTGTTGATGAACCTGCACCGAACGATATTCTAGTTTCTATTGAAACTAAGAGCGCCTCGTTATCTGAAGAACTTGATCGAAAACTTTTATTTTCGGAACCTCAAGTTGCTTTGATATCAAATTTAGAAGATGAGCAGGAGCGCGGTGTTTGCTTTGAGGAAGACGGTGATCTAGTGGTGAAGGTTTTAGAGGTACCCGTTGAAGAAAATGCTAGTGTCGGGGCTGCTAATAGCTTGGAGATGTTCGAGGCAAGGATTTTAGAGGATGACGACGATGAAGACCTGTTACCACCGGGTTTTGAAGACTGCGACATCATGAGTCCATCGGAGGCGTTCTTCCCGTTCCGCTGGGGAATGACGTCCCATCTGGCGACTATAGGAGAAGACGAAGCCGAGGAGGATGAGGATTTGCGGGAGACCAGGCTTGCTGTCGACGTTAGAGGGTAAGTAGACTGCAAAGTATGGATATGAGCACGGCGTTACATAATCAAATTGTTCAACCAGATAAACTAGGCAAATAAGTAAATAGTAGTAATACATTAAACTCGTCTGCTTGGCAAAAAGTAGGACCTGCCTGGTAATTAAACTAAATTAAATTGCCGTATTATTTTGACTGTGTAAAGGTATATAGTAACAATAATAGTAGTAATAAACTGCCTTTTAAATTGAGGCTGGATTGAAAGGTTTGACGAGATATAAGCTGTCTCTAGTTAAATTAAACTAAAATTTAATTTTGTAGCCATGACTCCACAATTATATTAGTGGACGAAAAAAGAAGATCCTATAAAACTTTATATATTTAATAATAATTTTTATTAGTAAATTTTACTTTATTTTACATGTGTTGAGGTGACAAAACTCTAAGAATAATATTTTTGTATACAAATTGATTTATGAGTAACTTAAATGATCCAATATTATTGATTATTAAGATTAAGCTACCTTATCGATAAATAACATTGTGACTTCGATGCTGGATTAAGATTAAGGCTACCTGCCTCGGTGGTGTTGTTAGCTAACACGCTAGTTTCGTGTTGAGCTTGAATACCGAGGATGGGGAGATCGAAGTTCAAATCTCGGTCGGGTGAACTGGGGGAGGGGGTTCCTAAATTGTTTTCCACTCTCCCTCCACGCAAATGCTGGTTCACGTACTCTAAATTAAATTTTCCCAATTCATAATCCACTAGCGTAATTAGTACTTGAGCGTCAAATCCGAACAGGTAGTAAGACACGGTGCTAAATAAAAGATGAAGGCTAGAAGCTTATCTAGTCCCTGGAATACTAAAATACTTTGGAAACATAAAATTCGGTATGCATAAAGCGGCTGGGTATGGCTTTCATTTTTTTAAACGTACTATTCTGTATGCATAAAGCGTTTTGCCAACTTCCTCAATATGATCATTATTTACAAATGTATTTATCATAATAGAAAGCATCTTTATAATATCAACGAATAGAATTTAAAATAAGGCTACCCTAAAGCAAAAAAACTCACAATATGATAAAGTTTGCACAGTACTGTATTTTGTGTACACTTATTTATTTCAATAATTGAGTTTTGAGAAATAATAATCTTTTCTTTCAATCGTTTCTTAATTTTTATTTTTCGTTTGTTACTTATGTGTTTTGGTTCATTAGGCGTGTAACCCCCCTGACGTTGTCGTTGTCACTATCATATCTGGCTTGTAAAATATAAACTCAGAATTTGGATATTTTATTTATAAATATTAGTGGTTCAGGAAAGTGCAGGGTGGACTTAAAAAAAAATACATTGCTTTGAATGAAAGTCTAATTAATTATTTAGAGATGGACACATGAACTAAGAAGTCAGTCTCGTTATTTGGATTCGAATCTTTGACTTTTGTACGGAGGTAGTTTTTCCTAAATGGTTTCCTATCGTACTCTACGCACTTTTGGGTGGGCTTGATATCAACTACACCTACATTATCTTTCGGCATTAAACATTAATAATATCCTTGCTTAAGGCGCTGATGTCTGCTACACTGATAACAAAGGGTAAATAGTCCATAACGTTGTCTAGATTTTATTGTAACAAAGTATACATAGTCTACTTTTGAACACTAATGTTTAATATTCTTCGGGCGTCGTCAGAATGTCTTGTGGGCAAAACTTTTGCCACAATTACTTGCAGGTCAGTCAGGCCTATATTATGATATTCAGCTGTTTTCATTCCCTCTCCACAAAATATAATTATACTTTCTCTGTTTGAAACACGTACTGCGCTCTATGTGTTGAGAAGTGTACTGATACAAGCTCTCAGAAACGTGCTGCACTCTTGCGGATATTGTAGTGACTAAGTGAAATAAACATTAATACAAAGATGAACGGAAAAATGACTATACACACTATATCCATATACGATGACTGATACTTTTGAAAATACTTAAAAGAGAATGTAAAGTCGATCCACAGTTTAAGAACATTTTACTCAGTTCCACAAGCTAACATAAAGCTCTTACCTTGAAATAGTGTCAATTTCGACAGAGAAAAGCTAAATAAATACAGGGAACTTTCGTCAATGTTGACAACTCAACCATCCGTTTTATATTCTTCAAAGGTTTCTTAAAGACCCTGATAAGGTACAGTCCCATTTAAAAAAATGACCATCTATGAAAGCTAGAAAAGCTAATAGATCTACTTTAATGTATTCATACGTCAGCTCATGTGATCTCCATATGCCACTTTTTATAGATTATACTAACAATACCTAACAAACAATACTTAAAATTATAATGAAATTTTATCAATGTTGACACAAAAAGAATTTGTTTTTATTCTTTGAAAGGTTCTTCCTATGAAAATTCTACTGCATTAATGTAACATTACCATGGTACTTCATGACAAATAAATACATATTTAGCACCAGCACCGCGTCTTACTACCCGTTCGAGTTATACGTTTTTCAAAACAAATAACTTCCCTGATTATTTTAAAACTATTTAATCTTAATTTAAGATATTAAATCATGATTTTCTTATACTTATTTCTTTTTGTGAGAACCTAATGGTGTCATTTTTTTCACTGTTTGTACTCATTTTCAGATAAGAATTATTACTAAACTGTACAGAAAAATTTGAAACCAAGATATAATTAAGAACTTTCAAAAATATAACCGTGATTAGAGAGGATCGTAATCATTGTGGTAGTCTTCTTATCTTTTGATAGTAAATAATTGATATTAAATTATAATTATATGTATGTGACCCGCTTCGGAGGTTAATGGTTTAAGGCGTCACTCTAGCAATAGACTGGATTGCCGATGACGGGGAGATCGGGGTTCGAATTCCGGTCGGGTGTACTGAAGGAGGTTTGTACTACATGGTTTTCCAGTCCCCCTCCACCCAAATGTGGATACATATACCTTAAATTCAACCTTCCTCATCCTTGAAACACAAACATGATCAGTATTTATGTGTTCAACCCGAATCACGAACCAATAGTAAAACGCGGTGCTAAAATAAATGCAACCAACAGATTTAATGTTGTAATTTTCTTTAGGTATTTGAATACACGTTCTGAACCAAATGATTATTATATAACCACACTACTTATAAACTAACTTGTTTTTACTACTAACACAACACCTAGCCCCAGGGTCGTTAATTTATCACTAAAAAAAAAAGGAGAAACCTCAGTTTCACTATTGATAAATGCTGGGAATCGAACACGGGACCCTTAGTTTAGTGGGCGTAGAAAGAAACTTCTAGAAAATACAAACACATTATTTTCGGCCAACTTTGATTACATTTTACCACAATATTATTGATGTTATTTTATAGGTATTAATATTAAGAGCGACAGCTTCAAATCGCAGTACTTGACGCATGAATGCATGGAAGTAAATCTGTTAACTTTTCTAGCTGTCAGATAAAATTCTATAAAGATCAGTCTGTAGGTATGGATTAACTTTTTGTTCTTTGAATCCTTGGACCCGGTTTTGATCGCCAGATCTGGTAAAGATCCTCCCCCCACACCCCACACACTATTGTTCTCTTTATCTTGCCTAATGCTTTATTTAGTGCATTGTGTCTTACTAGCGGTTCGGGCTCTTCGCACATGTTTAATTCCCGCTGAATTTAATTAAAACTTAACCTCCCTACAATCTTTTACTCTAGATTAAATAGCCTCTGAGCACACCAAATAATTATTTTCAATTTATTTATTTTTATTTACTGTTGATTAATCACTCAAAGAGATAAAATATCAAATAATAGTACAATCATTTTATTTTGTGTAATTTTTTTTGAAATCTAAACAAATCTATTTTAAAATACATGGCGCGTCTTCGACTTTTTAAATGTTTAAAAAAATATAGATCATAGTTACTTCTTTGCATCTTATTGGTATTTCATCGGTGTTGACACCCAGCGCCATTTTAAAATTGTTATTTTAAAGTGTTTATTTTACATGCCATTTCTCATAGTTACTCGACTGTAGTTATGTCATCCTTGCGACATGACAAGATTTACAGCTGTCAATTAGTTGGACCAAGTCCAGAGGTTGGTAACTTGTCACGATATTCACGGTAGTCTTGTGTAGTGTGTGTGTGTATCTCGGACTGCCAATTAAGGAAATTAACCGTTGATTTAGGATTGACAAGCGATCAAAGTGGTTGGGTGTGTCTTTAGGTTAACTAGCGGGAACTGAACTACCGGCTGTGGAGTCAGTTCACCAAGCCTTGGATTCCAACTCCTTCCTAAATGTTTCAAGTATATTAATTAGTAATGACAAATTTACTGCAGTAAAATGCTCCAATACATATACTACTACTTCATGAGAAGATTCTTTGACATTGTGAATGTATATTTAAATAAATTTGTCAATCCAAATTACAAATTTTGGTCCTAAATAACAAAAAGAGTAAAAAATATTATTATAATATTATACCGTAAGTTTTTATTTTGAATCCGGTGTCGGTACATTCTTACCCACCCTGACTTCACAGCCCTGGTTGTAAAATACGTTCTCCAAGACTAACGTTTCCGTGAATCAATGTTGTGAATATCACACTCTTCTTCATCTCACAGTTGTTGTAGAACAATGTTGTGAATATCACACTCTTCTTCATCTCACAGTTGTTGTAGGACAATGCTGTGATTAGCACACTATCAATGCCCTCCCTCTTCATTACACCGTTGTTGTAGAAATTTAGATTGGCACACTCTCATTGCACTCTTCTTCACACAGTTGTTGTAGAACAATTATGTGAATAATATACTCTTATTGCCCTTTTAGTCACACAGTCGTAGAACATTGTTTTGAATAACACACTCTTATTGCCCTCTTAGTCACACAATTGAAAAGGAGGAATCTAAACTTTTAGTTACTACCACAAAATCCAATCGGAAGGGTCTGGCTAATCAATGACACAACTTTAATTATTTGAAAATGTGAATGTTGTTTTTATTTGGAATTAAACCCAAATATCACAAAATATTTTTAATGTTACATTAAAATTCTAGCAAGAAGAATAGTTAATAGATTACAATATCTATTTGCGCTCAATAGTATTACCATTTTACAAAATTATTAGTATTATTTTATAGGTATTGATATCATTTAACAACATTTACATTTGCAAATTAGATAAGTTGATAATTGGATATTTTAAAATTTGTTTAGAAACTTTTTAAACTGTCAGAATCTGTCCTTATCATACTCCTACAATATACTTGTGTTGGGTAGATATAGTAAAAACAGTAAAAGGGATAGTACCTGACAGTTATGAAGGTTACTAAAACTACTTTACTATATAAATATGTCAGGACATTAGATCATAAGCTGTCACTTTCAATAGATATTATCGATACGTATAGAATAATTAAAAAGCTATCAATGTTGACCTCAAAATAATATGTTTGTATTTTTTATGGCTGTTCTTGCTAAAGTAATTTTAATTTATAATAAATCCTTAAGTAATTATAAAAATAATCTTTCAGCGTCACAGCATTATTTTGATATAGAAGTAGTTTTTAGAAAAACGTACTTTTTATAAATCTTCTACAACACAGGATAGTTGGTTTGATCACGAAAATAGGTTGCAGGATGTAGTCCGTGGAAACAAATGTTCATATAGAATAGGAAACAAGAAAAAAGGTAATTTTAAAAACCAAGTCAATGTTGTCCAGGCGAAAATAGTAGAGTGAGTGTGTAAACTCGTCAGAGGAAGAGGGAAAGTGTTATCCAATTTAATTCACAGTGTGTGCTCTCAGAATTTCGTGGACACGTTCGGTTTGCTTGTCTTTTTTAAATACCTAATCGAAGTTCAAAATAGTATTTTGTTACGTCTGTAATTTGTAAATGTCCAATGATGATGCGTGTGGCGATACGAGGGTTTATGGCGCCTGCCTGGACGTGTTAACTCCAGGAGGCCGAGAGTTCGACACTCGGAGATAAAGGTCACTCACTCGCAAGGCCGGACAATAGGAACATTAGTCTTGCGCCCACCTCGCGTCTCTGGCGTCAGTAGCCGAGGGTGTGACCGGCGATCACTCAGGGCGGTTCAACCACTGAGTTACAGGGCGCTTGTGTTCCAATGTTTCCCTTCTAAGTATTCATGGCCTCAAACGTATAGTAGGATTTTTATAGGAAGAAACTTTTAGAAACTACAAACATATATTTTTTGTAGACAACACTATATTTATTAATGCTAATTTACAGGTAGGCTTTATAATAGGACGTAGGAACACGTGAAAGTAGATCTTGACTACAGAAATATCATTTACTGAATTTACATGGCAAATTTTGCTTTTCTGATATCATAAGAATGTACAGTATATGCTTTGTACAGTGAGATGTATATTCTTTGGAAAGCCCGCGTTTTACTACCTGACCGGCTTATTGGTATATTCACACTGATGGGCTAAGGAGGATGGAGGTAGATTTGAGAGGAAATGTACCTGCACTTGCATGTAATAATATGGGTGGAACCACTTGTGGTAAAATACCTCAATCCAACCAATTGGGACTCTAACCCCTACCTCCCCGTTGACCGGCAAACCAGACAAGACGACAGGACGTGATTGGTGCCTTTGTCCGCATGACCACCGAGTAGGATTTTGGGAAACTATTTGTGAAGCCTGGAAAATATAATTCCGAAGGTTTAATAAACTGATTTATGAATAAACAGTATTGATAATGGTAGCAGTCTGTTTTACCTTGATGGATTACACCATTACCTTATCCTATAAGCTATACCATAATAGAACAATGCAAGGTAAGCGTGTTAACTTACAGGGTGGACGAAGGGTACCAAGTTTGATTTCCGTGTCTGATTAGTTAAACTTCAAAAATAAAAAATATACTTTCCGTTATCTAATAGGCCTCTAGCCTAATGTTACAAATAAATACACTGGTTGTATTTGTACCGACTTCATTAGAATAAGTTCACGAAGTGTTTTTTCCCCTCTCTATCTCTCTCTCTCGCTATATATATATATCTATATATATATATATCAATACAATGTATAAAAATAAAATAAAATATTACATAAAACAATGTATAAATACGACAGCAATTGCCGTTAAGATCTTATTTATATTCATTTTGATTTATTATGAGTATACACCCACCTCCCCCTCCCTTATTAGTTTTCTCAAACCTTGACCACGTTGATGTGTGTAGGTATGTAAAATAATCAAACCACTCCATCGATCATCTCCCACAACTAGTTTGTCGTGTTTCGCCGCGTGGAAGCGCTGAGGTCGCGCGTTGGATGTCTTGCCGGCGTGCCGAAAGTGAAGTATTGCAGTGAACTCCGACCTCTCACTAAGGGCCGGCCACGCGGTATTCATATTTTCTTAGGCGGGAGCTTTTTGGTGAAGTACGTTTCATTTAGAGCCATTAGGAAACGAAACCATCTATTGGATGTGTGACAAGCTTCTGAAATAGTTTTTATTTTGTATTTGTGAATATTCTTCCCGTGGTTTGGAAATTATAACAACAAAACAAAGTATAGCTTTCGTGACCCTTAACTTTATAAAACAAACAAGAACACACATTTTCTAAATTTAATTTCAATTTCTTCAAATATCAAGCTTTTTTATTATCTTGTTTCACTACCCGTCAGGACTACTTTCATTTAATTAACACTCGTAGATTAGTGATGATAAAGGTAAAATCAAAGACGAAGTATTACAGTGATTGCGTGAAGAGTGTATGGGAAACATTTTTTTGTAAACATCGACCAAGGTTCGAAACTCGACCTCCTTGTATTCTTAAAACCATTAACCCGTTATTTAGTCCCCGTACCCACCGATGCGGATATTGCAACTATTAATAATATATATGATCAGTGTTTATAATATATTGAATATGTAAGTTAGTTGAGTAAATAACAAGTTTGGCGATATAATTCTTTTTAAACTGGCCATAACCGTTACTAATACGACTACGTTATAAAAGCGCTTTGAAAATGTAATAGACTTCATCATATTACTAATATATTGGAAGCCTATCTTCAGGTGTTTCTGTTGAACTTTGTTACATTTGAACAAACAGATCGTGGCGTTAAGAAAAAGATATATACACTGATACACTAGTTTTCATTTAATATACCATAATAAAGGTTGCTATTAATCGCGAAAATATTAAAACATATGTCTCAATAACTTTACATGCTAATAGCTATAAATAATATGTGATTATTTGATTTTTACTTCAAATGCTCATTTGTAAAATGGTTAAGTTCTTCGCTTTAAATGCTTACCTTCTTCTAAGAGAAATAAATGGCACGGTGTGCACCTTGCATATTCTCTTACCTTAAAATAGAGACATTTGTTAAAGACTCATTAGATTTGTAAAACGAAATAATAAAATACATCATTAATTAAGAAACATGATAGAAAAAAGAGCATCACATTCGAATAGGGACCATAAATGAAATAATATACACTGTTACATAAACATTAGGAAAAAAGGAACATCTCTCTCTCCGCACCAAAGAGCATAACAATCAATTTAACTTTCAAAGACCTCCATAATAAATTATATATTTGCTTATACCTCAGAAAATATTGGTTTTATAAAAATGTATTTCAAATAAAAGATTTTTATTTTTAATAATACTACAGTTTTAAAATGATAAGTTACTTCGTATCTCAAATAGTTAAGGAGATATGATCAAAATGGGAAATATCTTCTGATGTAAAGTATCCTCAGTGTAATTTTCATTGGTTAATGAGATGTCAACTTTTGTTTGTTTTGTTAAACAGTGCCTAGACACAAAATTTAATCATAATCGTTAAAGCAAATTTTAAGAAAATCGATTTTATCTCTTTTTGTCCTTCAGTAAACTACCCTTAATTTTATGTCTATATATCTAATTCCAAAAATCCCTGGAGGTAATCTTATGAAAAACCTAGATACCAAGTTTTAGCCCGATCGGTAAGATGGTTTCGGCTCTAGGTCGAGATACATACAGCCAGACAGATGGTTTCGGCTCTAGGTCGAGATACATACAGCCAGACAGATGGCTTCGCAAAAACAACTTTTTCGGTTCCAGGAAGGCAGGAAACGTCGACATTCATCAAAATCTCGAGTTTGATTAATTTGACGATCACAATATCTCTCTCTCCAAGGGGTCGAGATAAAGGAAAAATAATTAGTAACTTTGATTGCCATCATCATATGGTCACGTGCCATTTCAAAAATTAAGTTTGAAAAAAAATAAAAAATTATCACTTAAAAATAAAAAAAACTATCAACATTTAGAACTTAATCTGCACAGTAACATATAAATGGCAAATAATCCAAGGTTTACGCTATATTGGTTTCGCCATACTTCAATTTAGCCTATTTTGTGTTTCTTACCTTCTTGGATGAAACACACATAAACTACCAAGCAAAGTAATAATTAAAAACCCGCCTCGGTGGCGTAGCTGGCTAACGCGCCAGTCGTGTTGAACCAGACCACCGAGGACGGGGAGATCGAGGTTCGAATCTCTGTCGGGTGAACTGGGGGTGGTTTTTCCTAAATGGTTTTCCACTCTCCCTCCACGCAAATGCGGGTTCACTTCCTCTAAATTCAACCTTCCCAATTCCTAATCCATTAGTGTAATTAGTACTTAAGCGTATAACCCGAACGGGTAGTAAGACGCGGTGCTAAATAATAATAATAATAATAATAATAATTAAAACCCGCCGGTTTCATGATTTCGCAGTGCCTGCTTGTCTTCTTCATGCTTAATTGAAGTTACCTTTAAAATTATTCTATTGATATGCATTTATCTTTGAATACAAGGACATATAATCGATAATTCAGGGTAACGTCAAATTGACCCTAGTTAGTACTAACTATATTGTTGCTACCCACATAGATGGACAAACTGACCAAGGTGACAGTCTCGTTTGATCTTATTCGCCGGTGACGAAAATGTCGAGGTTAAAATCCCGGCTGGGTAAACTGAGATAACTTTTCGTAAGAGATCTTCTACTCTACCTTCAAGCGTCTTCCAAACTCCACCCACACAGCCATACCCCATTAAAGTAAATATGCAGATAGTCCGGACGGGTAGAAATACACAGTACATGGAAAACAACAAAATCTATTACTATTACAGCCCTAAAATAGGGCATATTTCCATAACTTATGGCTTACTAACCAAAATAATTTAACTTATTTATTAATTTAACTTTGTTAGTAAATTCACAGGTTGGTCGGTCACAATCAGGGAAAATATGGTTAAACTGGTAAATTCAGGGTATTTAAAATTGCTGAGAAAATCGGGGAAATATCAGGGAATATTGTTGTAGAGCAGGAAAGATGGAATATTTGGCTCTTTAACGGAGATAACTGTATTGTTTGAATTCTATTCACACATTGTTTTGATCGAGGTTGAATTAGAAAACATTCTAAAAAAAAGTTATAATTAAGGAGCGTTACACAAGATAAGATACATATTAATTTTAAGTGCATTTCAAAAATTATCATTTCTAACAAATTGGGTATATTTTAGTTTTTTACAACTTTTAAAACCCAAAATTGATTTTAGTCAAGGTAATTTGGACTTTTAGATAAGGATTTTTTTTCTTAGATTTTGTTGCCACCCTGATTCATATCACCTAAAAAATGTTTTTTTAAAAAAAGCTTATTTATTTCACAATACATCATTGTAATACAATTAAAATTTTAATTTTTAAGTATACAAAAATGTTATTTAAAGACGAGATTAGAGTATAGGTTTATTTGGAACATGCCTGACCATAAATGTTCTCCACCGGCGGGTAAATGAACCAGGAACTTGTCGCTTGTCAGACAATAGCGATTTCTCCGCGCTTAGAAAAACAATATTTTTACTGTGGCATTCTGTAATCAGCCAAATTTTTCCTTTTGAGTAATGACTAAAAATAAATGTTGTATAAGGCCTCACGCGCTGGCATTAGTGTGTTTAATTGATGTCATAAATAAAGTAGATAAAGACGCAGCGGATAAATAAACCCTTTATGTGCCCGCGCGCGGTGAACTATGGGACATGTCCGTGTCGAGGTGCGAAATGAATCCGAGGTATGCGGAGGTCACACAGTTCGCCGTTGACAGTCGGCTAAATACGGCGATGAGGGACGTTCTTCGTAATCAACCGTAATCACACTCCCCCTTTCCATTTCGCCACACAATAGCGTCCAAATGTCGTGCGAGTGTGAGAACGCGCTCAGTCCCCTTGCCACAGCGACCTCCCGCGGTGCACGAGGAGGTGTGGGCCGCAACAAGCAGAAAGGTCGCCGGTTCAAATTCCAACACGTTATAGTTTTTTTATAACAACTTTTTTCTTCTATAATATAGTATTGTAATCGTGAATATTTTTGCCCTAGAGATTATGACCCTCAGTCTTTTTACGTTTTACGTGCCCCCGAATCCAAAAAAGTGAGTCATGTCTTGTACGTCTGTCTCTTGGGTTATAGCCAAAATGGTTCGATATATTTTTTTCACACATGATCGTTATACGTCATATTATGTCCATACCTTAGGTATTTAAAAAAAATTGACTCTCGCCTTAAAATTAAGGAGAGTTTACAGATGACTGGTTTTTGAAAATTCTTTTGAAAATTGTTATAGGCCTATAATGATTTTGTTTAAAGAATATATATATATATATAGGTCCTATATATAAACTATTGATATGAGATATTGAAATCTCATTTTGAGAAATATATATGTATATATATAGTTTTTCTTATTTATTAAAACAAAGTTTAGGCCTACTACCATATTTATATAATCTATACAAGCCTAGGTTATATCTGGTAGTAAACTGTTTTTTAATTTGTTACAAATTATAATAGATTATATGAGAGAATACTGTATTCACAATTATTTTGTCGTTTCATTTATTTATATATTTTGCAGCAACACTAAAATGACAACCATGATGAAACTTGATTTAATTATTGCAGGAATTACAACACAATATATTCCCGCAATCTTGATTTTCTTCAAATGAGCTTTCAGTATGTCTCCACGCAAATTTGAATACACTTCTTCTAAAGCATACTTTCCTTATCCTTACATCATTGGGGTGGATTAAATTATGTGGTAAAACGCGAAGCGCGAATACATATGACAACACAATATTCTAAAACGTAAATACATGCTATTATTTTATTTATTAAAATTTTAATTTGAAACATATATTTATAAACTAAGAAAGATAAAAGTGGGTATATTTATATCACATATACTTCCGGTTACTACACTTGGGCCTATTTAATACTTTCTCAATTTTCTTTGTAAAAATATACAAACAAATTTTATCGCCATACCTAGTATTACATTTTTGTTAGTAAAACTATTTGATGCCGCTTTTATAATTTACACATAATATCATATAAATTATAATTTATAGTGGATAAAACATACAGGGTGTCTCATAAGCTATTGTGCAATAAAGTACCAAGTATCTCGTAGCAGTCCTTCCTACAAAAGATGATGGAAATGTCACCCACCAGCCTGAAGACCTGTCTGAACACGCCTCTTCATATAATATCACGTGGAGAGGCGTGTTTAGACATGTCTTCAGTCCTGAGGGGAATATTTTCAATATCTGTCATAGAAAGGACTGCTACGAGATATGTCACAGTAACTTTTGGGACATCCTATATTTAAACTGGATTGTCCATCAAGTTTTGAGTGTACACGCACCCTCCGCATTTTAAACACTACAGAATGATTCGAAATATACAAATTTAATGGGAAATAGGGAACACTAAAAAAAACCTTTTTCGTTGATAAATGTATGTCTGCAGACGTTATCCTTTGGTGATAGATGGTGCTGTTGGTATATAAATGAAAGGCAGAAAGTATAAATACATTTTTTATTCACAGCAGTTCACAACAGCTTACAACGGTATCCCGCATATTTACATGGAATGTTCTATTTACCGGTGCAAACGTGCAAATAGTTGGCATTTCGGCAAACGTCTGTTAAGATACGTTCGCGGTACAATCTTACAGTAGCTCTTCCATTTCTATTGGCAGCCCCGTACATTATACGCAAGTAAACCATCTCAGAATCCCTGAAATGCTCCACGTCATGCGTACGAAGTCCCTGCTACGAATGACGACGATGAAAAATAGCCATTTAACGCGCCCGCACAGCAGCGCTCTCTAGCACCTAAGGTTGACGTCTGTGGACATACATAAATAATAAACGAAAAAAGGTTGGTTTGAGTGTTCCCTATCTCCCATTAAAGTTTGTAAAAAAAGTTTCGAATCACCCTGTGTATCACTTGAGCATGAGCATTCTTAAGAAATTAGTGTTTGATACCTATAAATATACTGTAGTAGAAATACATCTGCCAATGGTTCGATACTGTTTTCTTGAACACGCATTAGGCCTATATTACACATGGAAATTTTTATCATTCTACTTTCAATTACAGAACATACTTACATAATCATTTATTTAATAGGCGAGGTCAAATGGCAATACCATTTTATAGTTCACTATAAAATAAATCAGCCCTACAAAGGATATATTTGAAGTGGTGACTTATCCTGGTCCTATACTACCCATCGTTCCTATGTGTGGTAATGGATGCATAACCAGCAGGCTGATACCTTTACTGCCTAGTCTAGCCCGTTTGCCCACTCACTACATTAGGATTCTGGTAGGAAGAAACTTTTAGAATATACCAAGAGTTTTTTATTTTCAATGAGCAATAATTTTTCTCTTTTTCATCAATATTGTTTTATAGGTATTGAAAAGTGATAGATGCAGATCACAAGACTTTACTTATAAATCTAGTTAAATTGTTTTCGTAACTTTTATAACTGATGAAAAGGTTCATTCCTATCTAAATGAGACTACTCAGCACAGGCAGACTTGAAACTTGTCAGATCTGCATAGAATGGACTTTTAATAAAGCCACTTGGTCTCATTTCATATTCATACGCCAAGCCACATTTTTTTTTGCACCTTTCGCTTTTGACAGATGTTTCGATTATGACAGTTGTAAGTTTTTTATCTGCGCTAAATTAAAAAAATAGAAATCTATATTCACTTACGATGTGTGAATTTCATAAATCAATCTATACAGAAAATAAAATCTTAGGAATGTTTGGTGTCTTAGTCATCGCCTGTTTGACTAACGCGTTCACTTTCACATATACCATTTAAGCATGCTTACATACTCTATGGCATTAGGAAGTCTAAAGTTCATTACCAAGCTTACAAAAGTACCAATCAGTGATTATATTTTGCAGCTTAAGTTTTCAATATTATGTCTGTTATGACAACATTTTGTTACTGAAGTTATATTATGTATCTTGATCTTGTAATTCAATTAAGTATTTGCAACACATTGAGCGAGGATGTTGTTAGTGATATTGATATAGAATATACATTTATGAAATATAAAAATATGGGCCTACATGTAACGATGTACGTTGGGACGTCCTCTAGGCGACGGCGCATTAGTACTGGCTAAGCTTTCCACAAAACTGTCATACGAGTGATGTAGCCCATACACGCATATATTATGCTGAAAATGTTTAATATTACAAACCTTTTTTACCTAAGAGAGCGAAATTCATTTAAAAGAGCTGGATTACTCCAAACATGTGTGTGTGCGCACGTGTACGCGCTCGCTAAAATATAAGACTCATTCTATAGAACAAAGGAAAAGAGAAACAAGAATATAGGCAGAGAAAGATAAGAAATATATAAATGTCTTGAATTTGGAGAAACTGAATGTTTCTTATTAGAGAGAATTAGTACACAAAGCTTTCAAAGGTCTAGACTTCAAAAGAAATCCCTGCCCAAACACCGTTTTCATAAAATAATAGACAATAATATATTATTAATTAATAAGTTTTCAAACTTTATGTTTTAATATAAACCTTAATATATCTTAAAACATCAAATCTTATGTTAAGAAAAAACCCTCAACCTATTTGTTATCATTTAATGGCTAATAATCAGCGTAAAATTATTTTTCAAGTCAACATTAAACATGTTATTTATTACAATTTCGTTGATAAGCTACTTTGACGGAAGTTTTGACTAATCGCCTTGCGGCATTCTGAGAATCCCTGCTGCGGTTTTACTGTTGCGTGCGGCTATAACTCCTCGCAAGACTCGTGCCTTGGGTGGGTTCTTTTTCTAGGTTTGTTAAGCCGAATTTCGTGCACACAGGGTATAAAAGATCTTCCTGCACATGCGCAGTACTCAACTTGCAAGGGCCGCATTAGAGCAGAGTCGTGATGAAACCATGCCTTTAGAGAATTTCAAACCCGTTATTCTGTACTTGCAAAAATTCAAGAATACTAACGTCACTTTAATTAAAATTACGTGCTGTTTTAGGATTTGTCCAAGCATTACCTTCAAATTACCTTCACACTTAAAAACTTGAATTGAGGCATAAATATTACTTGATAAATTTATTCTTCACTGGAACTTCACCTTGCTCCTTCTTAAGAAAGACCGACAAAGAGGTTTTGTTTGTTCGCCGCGTTTTAATAACCATCCGGGCTGTTAGCATATCTTCACCAACGGGGCTCTAAGGAGGTAGATAGAATTTATAGGAAATGTACCCAAGTTTACGTGAAACGAGAGTGGGAAACCATTTGGGTGGGTGGGGGGGGGGGATATCTCATTAAACTGCACGGTTTGGGATTCTAACCCCGACTTCTTCTTCACCATTAAACCAAACTACGACAACCAAGACAAATAATTAATTCGTTGAAGATTATAAGATATTGAAGTGGGAATGTAGGAAACGCGAATCAAGGGCAGTGTTTTTTCAGTTTTTATAGCATTTTTTTGGCCAAAATATAGCAAATAATTGACCAGTAGAATCAGAGTAAAATTTTCTTCACATTCACTCAACAATTGATGACTATCTGTCAAGATTGTCCTGGAATTTAATGACAACTTTTTCTCTTCATTTAAAAAGTTTCTCATCTAATGCCACTATGCTTGTGACATATTCAAGAACTGTTGAGATCACCATATGAAGAAAATTAAACTCTGTGGTTCTACTGAACCAATATTTGATTTATTTTGGCCAAAACATTTTTTCGCTATATAATAATTGCAAAATTACTTCCCTAAACTTGCGTTCCCTTCACTCCCCCCTCAAGCCTTCTGCTTCAATCATATCATTCATTGTTCTATTATTTATTATCAGTTTATTCTTCAACCATACGCAGATAGGCTTTCTCATTGCCGTTTACACCTTGTGTTTTCATTTTCTCGTTTAGATAAAATATGGACATTTTTACCGGAAGATTATGAGGGATTTATGTGCTCCCGAACTAAAAAAAAGTGTTTGTTTAACCAATTTGTCAGATCCTCTCTTCATCTGCACCTGAGGCTACAGCCGAAACAGTTTCAATAATATACAGAGATTTTGCTCAATCTTGATATTGAGATGTTATATTGTCATTCCTCGAGACTGAACTGTTATTTTACTGTAGATCTAAAAACTAGGGAAGCTTACTGTTGTGCGATTTTTGAATGACTACAAATTGTTTTGTTCAAACCACGATTCTGGGAAGCATTTGATATGATAAATAACTTGTTTTTTTAGATCATAAATTCTTGCAAGGATATTTTACTGATAACAGGTTATTGAAAATTTGGTTCCTAACTATAATATGTTATAAAATTATGTACGGTTGTGTCGTAATATTTGTTGGTTTTTGTACACCGACCATCATTCATCTAATTTATAAGGTTGGCAAATAAATTTCATTTAAAAGGAAATTCATCATATTTGGTTTCGAGGGAGGAGTAGAAAATTATAGGAAAAATCACCATGAGGGACAAAACCCTCTCGGTATGGATTTGAACCTAGTCAAATCCAGACCTGATCCAGTCTCTGAAGTACGAATCCCCACTGTGAACCTTCTGAGGTTACTTTTAAGCAACTAGGATATTTTCAAACGATTTTGGTTTGCCAAATTAAAACAAAGCCAATTTGAACCCTTGAATATTAAAATCTCTTAGAAATTAAAAATATACAATTCCCACTAGATGACCGGTATGCTAAGTTGATGGTTTTTTGAATTCTAAACGAGATTAACTTTACAACCGTTATTATCTTAACTCTTTTTCTAGCATCTAGTATTACTACCCGTTAGGGTCATACGCATGTGCATTAAATTACACTAATGTGATAGGGATGAGAAAAGGTAGAATTCAAGAGGACGTGTGCTCGAAGTTGTGTGGAGCTAAAGATAATGGAAAACCAATTAGAAAAAAACACACCTTATTATACCTGACCCGAACTCTTAACTCCGATCTCCCCATCGGCAGTCCAGTCTATTGCGAGAGTGATGCCTTGAGGCCTAGACCATCTAGACCGTTTATCCACCGTAGTGGGTTACTGTGGATTCACACGTTCGCCGAAAAACTAGTGCAGAACAGAAACATGGTCACCTGACGAGCTCTAAGCCAATCACAAGATTTCCGCCTAATCGACGCGAGCTGTCCCGCTAAAGTTCAACTCATTTCTACTTCATCCGCTCTGTCTGAAATGTTCGGAACAGGAGAACTAATCAAATATCAAACTCAACCATTTCAAATAGGTGCGCATGCGCATTTGACAAAGTATGCGCTGTACAGCCAAAAGCAAGCAGACAGCTTCGTTGGCTGTTGTGAGGAGATTTGAAATAACCCGTTAATGTAAAGCGTGTCTATCAATGTTTTGGGTTGTGCCACGACACAGCGCTATAATTTGAAAACATCCATCGGGAGAATGATTTAAAATATATGTTTATCCACTAGAAAATAAAATATGTTGATAATCAGCTGTTTTAAGTTAGCGTTGCGTTGCATTATGGGTCAACATAGAGCGTGGGCATCGCTGCACTACTCAAGCAGATTCTGCTTTCTATTTTGGTGTAGGTGTGAATTAAGCTTTATTCTCTCTTTGAGGCGCTGAATTTGATAGAACGAAGTGCTTACCATAAAATCATAATACTTGTAAATTAATTATATATGCCATGATGATGGGATGCTAATTATGACTAGTGATGCAGTGGTCAGACATTATGACGTCTTAACCTACTCGCAATAATCCCACCCACACGATATACCACAACTAGTCCTGTGCTATAGTGAGAAGTTCAACTTTTCTCAACACATGGATGACCCATGTAATTAGAAAGTCAAAGTGTAAACATTTAAATCTATTTAACAAAATGTTTACAGCTCTCTCATGCTTGGTCGGTTCTGTCTAGTGTTAAATTATTCATCTCAAGGCTGGTATAAAGCATGGCGCCTTGTAGCAAGATCACAACCAGGGCTTTTAGCCGGAGCTTCACAGTGTATACAATACAAGCGACATGTCCTCCACGACCAGTTCCACTACATGTCGTATTTCATTCACGGCCAGTAAGGCACCGAGATGTCGTGTGCTATCTTGTGGGCTGTAAGTAAGCTACGGGCACATCCAGGTCCGTATTCGGTATTTATGTTCGTAGGAGGACAGACATAAAAATTAAACAGGCGTATTTTTACAAAACTAGTGGGAATATTTTATTCAAACATTTTTTTTTTGTAAAAATATTACAAAACAAAGTTATCACAGTGAAGTTCTGGTTTCACTACCGAACAAAAGTATACAATTACCAAACTATAGGAAACTGGCTTCAAGCTTATTGACAGACAAAATTATGAACACTTCTTAGGGCTAGTTTCATAGTCAGATTTAGTACGCCTCAAGTGCGGCGCTATACTAAATACCAGACGTCACCTACCTGAAATTGAATGGAATGGGCCAGTTTCATATGCGAAACTGGCCTATTCCATTTTGGTCTAGGTAGGTGTCGTCCTGTATTTAGTATCGACTCGCACTTTGGGCGTACTAAATCTGACTATGAAACTGGCCCTTAGTAAACAACCCTGAACATGGCAAAAGCATTAGAAAGAAAAGTCTTAACCTTAATTGTAAAGAAGCTTCCCTAAGTCTGTCAAATGGGGCAACAGGGACACTTCTTAAGGTCTTCAACGTTCATGGCTGATCCTCTGGAAAATACAATCTTTCAAGCAGTAGTAAAAATGAATATAATTCTTTACTATCCCATTAATGCCCCACTTGACGGTAGAAGATGTTTAAAAATACAAAGAGTTTGGTGACATAACGGTATTTATACATTTTGAACTAATTAATATACAAAATACACTTAATAAGAACCAAATAAAATCATTACTTTATCATTTATGTTTTATATAATTTTAAGCTTTTTCCCTTAAGGAAACCTTAACACAAGTAATTAAAACGACTTAAACAAAAGAATAAACAAGAGAAGAGTAGCATAAAGTAAATGCGCTTACATTAGCGGAAACAGAATGGGAAATCTACCTTCAGTCCACCCGTCCGGGATTTGAATCCGACCTTCTTGGCAACGGCAGTCATGTGAGTTGATAGTCAAACCCTTTAAAACCACCGAGTATTCTTCACACTAATTATTGCATAGTTAATAATCTCAACTTTTTTTATCGAACAGTTTAAACTGACAAAATCGGGTAAAAAACGACATGTTTAATAACTTAGAAAGCTTGCTATAGTTCTTATATTTTCGTAGAAAGATGCCTTTATAGTTCTCACCTTTTTTAAAATTTACATCTTGTGTTTTCAAAATAAACACGCAAACGTTAAATAAACCTTATTTACAAGGGAACTTTATTGGATATTGAATCCAGCTAAGCGCATGTGATAAAATACAAATTTAAAGGGCTAAGGCTCCAAAAGGGCTTTCAGCCACATACTTAAATTTTTAGAGCAAACGCTCTGTTGGTGAACTCTAACCCTTTAACCTACTAGAGTAAAGCGATGCATTTTGGCGAACTGTGACCGCTTTGAACTAAAAGCTGTAACTTCTAAAAGTAATCTTCTTCACTGTCTCTTATTAATTTGTTGTTCGATTAAAAAAACAGTAGAAACTGTTGAAAACCCGAAACTTTATTTTCAAGTTTTTTTGGTAATTTCTAATTTGATTTCACTTAGTATTTTAACAAGAATCATATTCGCACTGTTGGTCACAAGGTCTAAGGCGACAGTCATGAAATAGTCTGTATAGTTTATGACCGCGGGGGTAGGGGGGGGGAGGGGGGGGGCGAGGCTCGAATCTCGGCCGGGTGCATTTGGGATAATTTTCAACATTTGGTTTATCATTGTGGTTCTACCATTATATGTCCACGCTAATGTGGGTGTTTTCCCTCTAAGTTATCCTTATAATCACTAGGCCTACCCTTTATAAGTTACAAGTTGCAGGGTACAAGGGAAAAAGGGGAAAAGTCAAATTTTATCTCGAATTGAGCTGGTGCTGTCATTTGTTACGAGATCTTTCTAATACACTTTACATTATGGTTAAAAGAGGTAACTGTCATATTTAAATTAATTAATAAAAAGTATTTTCTTGAGTCCTTATGAGGATTGAAATACATAAGTGGGTGTCCTGGAAAATGTATGCAATGTGACGTTTTCCCCCTTTGCCCTGTACCATTCATTTGTTAATAACCTTGACGTTGAACGTACTAATAAAATAACAGGAATCGCGCTATCAAATTCGTACCCGTAAAAACTTAGAGCTTAGGGCTATAAAAGTCAAATCAATCGGTACTTTTTATTATTTACGAATTTAATCTATATTCAAAATATAAAAGGCATTTTATAACATAATTATAATACAAACACAACGAACATACCCTGAGACGTTAATTTACCAGTTGACGGGGGAGGAGGGAGACCACAATTTAAATGGAATAATATTTCGGCCATTATCAAGAATAAACGTTAGAACCCTCAAGATGGTTGAATTAATATTTTATTTTATCTTACATCTTGAGTGTTTCTCCCATTGACTTCTGTACAGTCTTTATCACAAAAAGTAGATGATCTTTGCGTTGAAGTTTCTCTGTAAATCGGTCCCCTTTTACGAAGGGGAAGATACGTTTAGGCTAGTCACCTTGTATTTTTAAGAGGTTTGATAAGCATGCAATATCATAGCTCAAAAGTTAAGCTTTTAGTTCTGTTAACTGCTATAAACTCTGCACGTACTAATTTTGGCTCAATTTGCATCATAATTTATTCTTTTAGTGTTGATACATCCTTTTAAAAGACTTGGTTCCGAGGGTGTGGACTGGTTGTCACATGGTATACTTATTATTATTAGAGGGATATAAAGCTTACCATATGTGTGTATGTGTCCTAAGTCCGGAACATTATTTTAGATCAGTGGTGGATGTAATGTTTCGCCACACCTTTGAGACGCGAATGTGACGTCTCAAATAGGGTCTGAGCAACAGTTTATCGTACTAAGTTAAGGGTTTATGCACGCTGTAAGACATTGAAATGGAAAATTATAGTTTGTTTTTATTTGGTTTAGTAATTTTATAAATGGTCGTCACATGTTCTTTGCTGATTTATTATATTTTTTTTATATATTTAGAACGTAAATTTTTCTTGCTACTTTTAGATGTTATAAAACAGCTTTTTGTAACATCTTAACTGTTACACAACTTTAGGAATTAAAATTCAGGACAAAAACGAGCCCATTTTATCTTTTAGACATGGCATTTTCCATAAATCTACTCAAGGTAGGATTTTGTTTGGAAGAAACTTAAAAAAAAGTCAAAATACAAACATATTTATTTGTGATCAACAATGATAACATTTTACTTTATTATTAATAATATGTTATTTGTATTTATAATATCTATCAAATGTGACAACTGAAGATCACATTACCTGATGTGTGAATACGTGGAAGAAGCTTTATAAAGTTTTCTAGCTGGCCTGCGTGGTTCTTCCTATGAAAATTGACTACGTGTGGATAACACCTACAACAAAATTGCTTAACGCCGGGTACATTGTTTTCGACAAACTTTTCGGTTGGTCACAAATCGCCATCTCAAAATATAATGTGATATTTTGTGTATTTGCCACAAATGTTTAAAACCTTTTGAAATTCGTTTGAAAGCCACACTATGGTTTAAGTTACAACATAAATTAAAGAGATAAATTTTGATCACAGTAACATAGTAATTTGTGACATTATTAAATACTATTTTAATATAGCATCAATAAAAAACCTATTTTCTTAAATTTTTACTTAGTTTGAAAAGAAACTGAGACATTTTCAGGACGCAATATTTCTTGAAAAATTGTATTATTAGATCTATTTAACGAGAACTTTAGTAACATGTTGATTAGATCAGTACGTGACTTACAAACTAACCTAATACTACGGACATAATATCCAATCCGCTGGCTGACAATTCATCGAAGATAAATTCTCAGCCATACTATGAATCGAACCCGGGATCCCTAACTCAATAGACAAATTAACTACCGACTAAACTAAGGTATTGGGATAGTATTACAAAATTATAAGCCTACTATTACTAATAGCTACCGCCTATTGCACAACACACACACACACACACATATATACAGGCTTAAGTGTTACGGTTTGACTTTTACATCTTATGATTAGCACGAGTACAATTTCAGATATATATATGTGCTAATCATAAGATGATAACGAGTACAATTTCAGATATATATCTGAAATTGTACTCGTTCTAATCATAAGATGTAAAAGTCAAACCATAACACTTAAGTCTGTATTGAATTTTACGATCTTTGTTTGACGCCACCATTTTATGTGGCTTGCCTTGACAATTTTGTAATGTCTACTTTTCATCCCTTACAAAAAAGAAGGCTTTTTTTAAATATCCTCTTAACACGCTGAAATCTTTGCGTGAAACAATAAAACTTTGTCTCCCCTTTTTTGTTTTCAAATTCTTTATATAAACAAATCATGTGTTGTTATTTTATTACAGTAGATTAATGTGGCAATAAACCTGTAATTCTAGTTTAATATCCTTCACGAATTTAATATCCTTCGTAAATCAAACAGGGGAGTCGTGGATGGATATTTAGGTTCTGTAAGACGCTCTTCTTATGGGAAACCGAGTTTGGGAGGGATTTAATTTCAATGTCTGACACCAGGGAGTTTGTGTGTTTTGTTTGATATTTATTTTAGTTATACACCCGCACTGGTTATCACTGGGTCTAAAGAGTTGTGCTCTTAATCGATCTGATTGCAGGTGACTGGAAGATCGAGGTTCGAAATCTGGTCTTACGCACGTACGTACGTGGTTTTTCACAAGTGGCCTACCACTTGTTTTCTCACCTCCTTGTTTATGCTAATGCGTGTGCATTTCCTCTAATCTACCCTTTATACAATCCCTTAGATTGAGTCGTGAATAACCATGTTGAGTCCGTCAAGGTAAGCCTGCTATCTTTAAAAGTAAATAGAGTTGTACCTGAATTTGCTTAGATGGAGAGGGAAAAACAATTAACTAAAAAAATTACCCTTAGTACATCCGACCATAATTTGAACCGCGACCTCCCGTCACCGGCAAACCAGACTAGATGAGCCTGACGTCTAGTCTAGTCTGCGTGTGTGTGCCATTCAAATGGTTTGGTTAAATAGCGCTCATGACAATGACTAGAAATTTAATTTGAAAGTTCGATTTTACAAATTACAATTTTGTTCATTGTTTCTCACTACCCTTTCGGTTTATACGTATATAAATTAATTATTCTAGTGTAGTACGGATAAGAAAGAACGAATTTAGAGGAAATGTACTCATAATTCCATGAAGGGAGAGCGAGAAATCATCGGCGCGGGTAAATTGTGAATCATTCCTAGAAAAGTTGCTAAACTAGGGACCATTTAAGGTACGATTTTGAGATTATGGTTGTAGTTTTGACCGAAGCAAATGTCTTTCACCAAGGTGCTGATTAATTTAACTTTCACCAGAAACTCTGATGTGTTTACGTTTTTAATGGTTTGCAATTGAGTAAGGTAGCTCGTTGCTGTTGGTTTCTATTGTCCCCTACGTAACTATATTTACACACTTCATGCCTATTTACGCTACAAATTGCATACTCTAACTAATTTCATAGGCCTATACGAGTTTTATACCATGCGCTGTATTCCAGATCTCAAAAGGATTGCCACACGCTTCGATGGTTGAATGGTCTAAGGCGTCACTCTTGAAATAGACTGGACTGCCGATGTCGGGGAGATAAGGGTTCCAATACCGGTCGTATGTACTGAGGGTGTTTTTCCTAAATGGCTTTCCACTTTCTCTTCACGCAAATGCGAATACACTTCCTCTAAATTCATCCTTCCTTATATCCAAACACTAGCGTAGTTAGAACATAGCCCGGATGGTTAGTAGGACTAGGTTTAAAATAAAGAAGTCCATGAACAGAACATTCTCTAGCAAATAATCCACACATGTGAAGAAGTCAGCATTGTCAAGCGGTCACTAGATTTATCATACAGCTGTCAAAATTGACACTATTTGTAAAATTTAACAGCTCAAAAACTCATAAAATACATCAAGTAATTTTTTAAATGTCATACAAGAGTCTTTCTATAGCAATCCAACTATAAACGAGAATTAATAGGTCAAAAAAACTCGTTCCAAAATATTTCGTTTGGTATGCTGGCATCAAATCTTCAAATATCAGCGCGCTTATGATTCTGAAGAAGATCGGCTTATAGTGCTCAGTGGGTATAGCTTCTTTATTTTTGAACTTAGGGTCTCGGGTTTGATTCCCAATATGGTAGAAAAATTTATCATTGGGGAAATTGAGCCTTCCCCTTTTCACAGCACTTGAAGAATTGACGGCTATTCGACTGGGCGCTGTGTCTGTCTTAGAATTAAATTAGTTTGTAAGAACTTTATTTTTATAATTATTTAGGTGACCTGGCGGTCTATTGGTAAGGTGTCAGACTTCTGTGCTGGGGTCCGGGGTTCAATCCTCGGTCCCGGCACAGATTTATCTGCTTGCCAAACCCTTCATTCACCTCTGACAAGACGTGTATTAATCACAACTTGTGAATGTGAGGAATGCCAGGCCTTCACCGTGGTTCGGATTCCACGTTAAACTGTAGGTCCTCCATTTCATCTCACAATCACCCTACCATTGAACATTAGCGTAAGTGCGTATAACCCGAACGGGTAGTAAGACGCGGTGCTAATAATAAT
>CABFWB010000097.1:34634-59270 GCA_902151455.1 Timema bartmani
GTACTAAATGGATGCGTCGCACCTTTTATTGGAGGTAAGAGTTCAATGGCTCACCCAAGACTCTTCCTCAAGTCGGAACGAACTAAACAATTATTACATGTAGCACCGCTGCGCAGAGGCCAAGCAACATTGAAGGACCTTGAAGGCCTTTGTTTGGACCATCAAATAGAATGCTAAGATCACATAGAACATGTTCAATTTTAATGTACTCCCTGTTTATTCTCAAATGAGGAAGGCATACCTTGATCGATTCCCCCAGGGCGATATCTTGCAAGCTACACCAAAGGCGAATCAAACAAAGAGAACATTCAGATTCCTATTTAAAAATAAATCTATTTAATTATCATATAATTTTTTTTTAAATTCTTTACAAAACAATCCTAATTTGTACTATATTTTATTTTAGGCAATGAAACCATAATACTTTATTGGCGCTTCAACATTTATCTTTTGTTTATTTCGAGAAAACTACGCAGTATTTATACAGCTGCACTCGTGTTCGGTCGAGTGGTCTTAAGAGTTAGACTTTCACTCCACATGGGATTTATTGATGAGGTGTGGGATCGAATCTTGCCCGGGTGAATTTGGGATTTATTTCCCTTCGAGTAATATATCACTGCTGGTTTTTCATCTTCTCTACACGTAAATTAGGTAAAATTTCCCCTAATCTACCTCCACTAATCTTTAATCATTAGATCACGTCCTTAAAAATTCTTTTTCATTAGACGTAAGACATATACAGTCCAATTTTCATAGGGAGATCCTTTGATCAAATACAACTTTTTTTGTGGCCAACTTTGATTGTGGCATGTAAATGAACTCTAAAAGGTATGTGAAAATCACTATCCGGCAAAATTGGTAGGCCCTTTCGCTCTCGCTCAAAGAAATTCTCGTGTGCTAAAATAATCATTTGGTTCAGAAAGTGCACGTTAAATACCGCGATTAAATAAATCAAGGCATTTATTGTTGAGGCAATAAAACCAAAACACATACAAAATAATATATGATTTTTAGGCACCATATAGTATTGAACCATTTTACCTTCACACAACATTTGGTTGGTTTTATTGTCACCGACTCCGAGAGTGTAATTAATGCTTCGAGCCTGGATTACACAGGGCTGGCATACCACCCATGACAGTGACTTATCCACATGTCTACACGTGTCACTGCTGACATTATCACGTATTCCTCAACTCTAGCAGTGACGTTCAACAGGCGACCGACTAGGAACACCAACCATACACAGAAAATATACCTTCACGCTATAACCTATTTAAAACTAAATATATTTCCGTTGACAATCATTTGCAACAAACTAGCTACGTCCAGTTTGATAGTATCTTGATGAGTATAAATTGTTGCGTGAAGCACTTTTGTCAGGAACTTGGTGGGAAAAAAAACTGGATGAGCGACAAAGCGATAAAAGATAAAAATATAAAAACTTTAACGTCAATATAAATCTGAGATATTTATTAGTTGCATAAATAGAGCATTCCTAAGGGCGCCGCCTAATTGAAGGAAAATATCTTCACATTGCATTTTTAAACATATATTATATATAGCAGTTCTGAAGCATTAAAAACCATTAATCACTCCTTAGTTTTCTTTAAAATTTATGTTGTAGCTCTTTTAAAATAACTTTATATGTTTGGGTACGGCTAGAGATCATTTGCTTCGATCTCAGAACTGTGAAATTTTGTGTGAAACGTCGTTAAAACTTAGCTTCTTTCACATTATTAAACATTGTTTTTAATTACATAAGGACGTACTGCTACATTACCCCTTCATTTTTTACCTAAGCCTTATTTTGAAATAACAAACCACTTCTTACACAACGCAGGATTTCTAAATGTTTGAAACGCGTCTCTGCGCGCTGAGTTGCATTTTCGACGTTCAGAATCCTGCACTTATAACTAAGCGATAGTCAAAATTATGTTGATACGTATCAACAGAACTCTTTATTTTTGTGAAACCTACAGAGTGTTGCATGGATTTAAATTTAATCAATCACATTTCACACACACAACAACTCCACCGCGTCCTGGCTACATGTATTTTAACTACGCTAATGAGACACGGACGAGGGTGATCGTAATATTATTGTTCTCGCGTTTACATCTAGGAAGTCATTTTTGTAGTGTTACGGTTCGGGGTTCATGCTCCGCGGAGGGCAACACTTTTATAATGTTATTCTCGCGTTGCATGTACCGGCCTGTTGCTCTAGTTCACTATTCACAAGTTTAGATATTATACCGATTAGTTGATGTAATTATCAGTTTATAACTAATAAAATCACTTATGTGAATTTAATTAAGTGTTCTTTCAGACTTATTGCTGTAACGAACAGGCTGAATATGCTAGCCGATATCACACTCGTTGCTATTACAATTCTTAGTGAACTGGAAAGATTAAAATGTGATTGGATCAATATTGATCCAATATAGTGGCCAACTCGGAATAATTATGGTCCTGACCCCGATTTGGTTATTAATAAAAAAAAAAATTTTTTTCTCGATGAACTGCTCGGTGAATATTACGCGAGTGTCCTCATATCCGTCTTACAACAGGTTTGTTTACGAAGGTTTTTGCTTCTAGAATGTTCGAACAACGTGATGCAATCATCCCCTGTATCTCTCTCTCTCTCTCCCCCCCCCCTTGTCCTTCTTGTTTGGGGGACCTATAGAGAGAGAGACAGAAGAATGTTGCAACCACGTAAGTATTTAATGAGAAATATCATGTAAATTAAATACATTTTAAATATTATTACGTTGGACTAGATCTGATTATCTCTATTAATTGATCAAAAGTAGTGTGTAAAATAGAATTGTTACACGATATAGTTTAGAGAAATGTATCTGCGTTTGCGTAGGAGAGTGAGGTAACATTTAGGAACAACACCTTCAGTACATCCGACTGAAATTAGAACTCTTGACCTCTTTGTCACGAGTAAACTAGGATGGAAAGAGACTAACAATTGTGTTCGCGTGCCCACCGGTACCTTATCAATTTAATCGTTTTAAATATGGAGACCTCTCTAGTCGGGTCTTATTCCTCCCTGATCCACTCAGTAAGGTCCGCTCCAACATTCTACAATCCAATTTGCACGTTAAGGACTTTTAATAAAACACTTTTTTTCTCTCTGTCAATACTGATAACATTTTACAATATTGTTAGTTAAATTTTCCAAAGGGGACTATTGATAATGTCTCTCAAAAGTAACACCCACAAGTAATATAACTTGACGTATGATTACGTGAAATTAAATCTAGTAACTCTTCTGCCCTTTCTATAAAAGTTAGACTGTATCAAACTCTTGAACAAAAATCGCTGAAACCAACTTCTTAGAATTCCGCTTTGAAGTCGCTTCTCTTCTTGGAGGGAAAAAAAAACGTCCACTCCCAATGAAATTGCACCTCGCTCTATTGAATGTGGTTCATACACAGACAGCCTTTCATATTATGTAGAAACTCTATACACTATGGTTAGATCCGTTCAGGATGGTCTCTTCTGTTCAAAGTATTGAACATATCAGATTAATTAACTATGCGACGATAATATCAATGTTGGAAGTAACGTTCACTCAGTTTGATCTGAAAGGTGGAAAGCTTTTACTGACGGGTTCCGCTATGTTTCAGCTTATTATACCCTAGCTACGGTAGGAGAGGTACTGACAATAGGTTCTTTATTGCAAACATTGGCTGAAAGTGACTGATGTCAACATATTTGAAAATAATTATCAATAACTTAGTATTATTAAGCTAATAATAATTATTATTTCCGCGTAGGTTGACACTAGCTACTTTTAGCCAATGTTTGTAATAAAGAACCTATTGTTACCACCTCTCCTACCGTAGATGTGGTATAGGGGTCATACTGTAATCGGTCAAGGTAAAAACTTTTAAAAAAAGTGTTCAGGGTAAACGGAGTGTGCTTTAAAAATGGGAGGCTTTACCACAAACAAAGTTGTGTAAGTTTTCAGTCCGCCTACCTACTTAACGGTGTGAACTTTCACTTACAGCCTATTGGAAGTGAAACACAACCTTGAACCCGTGTTTTGTATAGTCCAATTTTCATAGGAAGAACCTTCCTTATCTGACAGCTAGAAGCGTTATTGACTAGATTTACTTTCACGTATTCATACGTAAAGTAATCTGTACTTTAACGGCCACTTTTGATGGATATTATCAATTTCTATAAAAATAATACCAATAAAATGCTATAATCTATGCCGCAAAAAAAACTTTTTTTTTTTCTAGAAGTTCCCTTCTATGAAAATTGAACTGTATTTCTCATCGTCTGCACAACGCTTTCCCCATTTTGAATATCGTTAGATATATACCTACTTTGTAATTATCTGTTACACATCTCGCAATAAATAATTTGTGTCTTGGGCGCGCTTAACAGTGTTCTCAGTTCACTGCAGATAGTTTTTTTTTTGGGGGGGGGGGGGAAGGAGAGCGCAAGTTGTTATTACTGTGGAACGCACCAGATCGTGGGTCCTGCCCAAGATGGAAGCGTGCGATACAAAAAAAAGTCGAGAGAACTATTGATAGCGATCTCTCAGCACGCGTGTTCATTACATCTCGAAAAAAAAATATATATATATATATATATCGACCTCGGTATCCGTGTAACTAAAACAACACAACAACAATGAGACTATTAACGCATTTCCACGGCAATACCGGGTCCCATGCAGAGTTAAACACTGCTTGATAAATGATGTGGGGGCCGACTTGACTGGTGAATCCTACACGGTTCCACTGGTTCGTTTCAAACGCACCTTTTGGTTTCCAGCCGTATTTAGAACAGCGTTTTTCAACCGGTGTGCCGCTGAGAGTCTACATATTTGCCGCGGAAGTTAAGGGGAAGATAAGGAGAGAAATATAAATATATACTTTAAAATCCATCATCAAAACTATTTTTAAAAATAACACAATAATTTGAATTTTAGCTTTTGAACTTTTAAACACAATCTTATTACTAGTTTAAAAAAAAACTTATGGTGTGTCTTGACAATTTTAGCACCTTGTTTAAGTGTGCCGTAAGTTGAAAAAGGTTTAGATTTAAAAGTTTCACCTACCTCTTTTTAACTCATACATTTTAACACGCGGGATATAATTAATGGTTTGATTTAAGGGATAGGAATGACGAGGGTAGCATAAAGAAAGTGCACCAGAACTAGCATAGAGAGAGAATGGTAAAAACCACAAGTGATAGCTCATACATGAAAAACCACTTCCCAGAGCCTCCGGTTTGAATACGGACACTGACTTCTCAGCAAACGTTGATTAATTACAACGAGAGTCTAATTAATACTAATACCTTTGACGGTGCGGCCCTTGGTGCGATTTAGACAGAACTGATTTAAAATGCTTTCTCTAGCGCAGTGCCGTTACTTTGTACTGAAGAAATGAACTTTTGATGGCATTTTAGGGATTTCTACGTACCTGGAAAACCAGGAAAAAATAAGAGATTTTTTTGGGTGTACGAATAATATTGGGAAAACGCAGGGAATTTCACACACAAACTAAATACCACTGATATTTTTGTGAATTTGGGACGTTTAACTGCATACTTTTTCTTGTAGTGCTTTATTTTGAAAGAAAGGCGAACAAGAAGAAACAAGTTCGCTTATTCGAACGATTGTCTTATATCCTACACCCTTCCTGAAACATCAAGGCCAAATCATCCTGTTTTTTTGAGTACCGTGTCTTACTATCTGTTAGGGTTATACGCTTATGTAGACCTACTTATTACGCTAGTGGTTTTAGAGGTTGGAGAGGCTATATCTATAGATAGTGTACCTGCATTTGCGGGGAAAAACTTTTTGTAAAAACCACCCTCAGTACACCCGACAAAGATTCGAACCTCGATCTCCTTATCATCGGCAGTCTAGTTTACTGCGAGAGTAGCGCCTTAGACCGTGGACTAGCAGCAGCAAACTACAATACTATAAAAAAACATATTGGGAAGAGAGATATTCGGCATTATCAGAAGTAGGTGACAAATTAGTGTTGGAAAAACTCACTCAGGGCGTGTTTAAGCATATGATTTTTGTTTTCACCTTTTTTATTATTATTGTTAACCTATATTTTATTTTATTCATCCATATAATTTTTGTTATTTTCTAATAACAATAAATACAACTTTATAATGATATGATTTTTATCATACATATATCAAATTACTGCTAATAATAATAAAATAACCATAATATTGTAAATTAAGGCCTTGCTATGTGTCTACCAAGAAGCTGCAAGAAATTATTACCAGGCTATCAAAATGCGAGTTCAAAAATATTACATTACTAAGACAAAATACATAAATTATCACCAAATGATGCTATCTTTCTAAACCATTCCGCTACCGGGGTGTTAGTAATTATATGAGTAAATGTCTCGAGTAGCCTAATAAGGTATTGATATCCAAAGAGGGATACAGATATTAGTAAAGTATCGATACTTTTTACGCACCTCTACTCGAACTCTCCACACGTTGTTTGTTTCTTGACTTGTCGAAAGAGGAGTCCCATATTTCAACGAGAAAGTTAGGATCTGATCAAGGATATTGCTTGTGTCTTAGATACATTAGAATATCAACATTTTCTTTCGCATGCTTTCCTACGTCTGAGGAATATAATAAAATTAAAAATTATTCAAGAAAATCCACCTTCAACACACCTAAGCGGGATTCAAATATTGACCTTTCGATCACCGACTAACCAAATGAGTTGGGGTTGACGCCTTAGTCCGCGTCCGATTCTGTTTATCTTAAATCTGTCGAGATTGACATGACAGCCTGGGAACATATGGTTCGACGTATGGAGGCTGTCATATAAGATCGTTTCAATAGTGCCTCGACTATAGATGCCGAATTGGAGGTGTGTGTGTGTCCACGACAGCAGCTCACCCTGTCTAGTAAGAAACCTGACTCTGACCGGACACTTGGCGCGACACCTGAAAGTAGCGGGTCAGATGATTGACGAGAAAGACGCTGTTGACCACCCGGGAGGGAGTGATCGGACACCACCCACCCCGCTACATTCCCGAGTTGGACCGACAGGTGATGGTCGACAAGGAACAAACACCAAGTGGTTAGGAGGCTCTTGGAGGGGACCTAGCCACCTTAATCTCCGCGAGCGATCATCATCAGTCTTCTTGACACTATCTCCTGACTCTCTGTGTCACTCCTTTTTTGAAAATATCTCCAAGGGTTTGAATGTACCAGGCGGGATAACTATTGGCGCTGTACCGATCATACAAAATGTTGCATAGTACAAGACGCGCTATTTATCAGATCTGCTTTTAGCGGTCATTTTCCTCCAAAAGTGAACGTACAGTCCAATTTTCATAGGAAGGGACCTATTCGCCAGTAAAAAAAAGCTACTTGATTTAATTTCACGCATTCATGTCAATGTAATGCTACATCGAGTCATGTGATATGAAGCTGTCAATTTTGATTTATATTATCAACACTAATAATGCTATCCATTTTGCCGCTGCGAAAATATTAGAATTTATTAAAAGGATTTTCCTATGAAAATCGGACTGCACAGGTACAAACGACAGAGCTAAAGAAAAATTACGAAATGTATAAAAGGATGAGGAGAAACTTAAAAAAAACTTACCGGAACGTTTAACAGCTTTCCCCGTAACTTTCAATATTACTCATGGTAATCTTTACATGGTAAGTTTCCAGCGGGTTGAGGTTATAATCGCATTGTAGTGGGTCAACTTTGAGGTTAAGGTCGGTGTTCAAATCCCGGCCGTGTGTGCTAAAGCGACTTTCCTAATGTGGTTTTAATTGTGGTTTTCCTTACTCTCTTTTCACGATAACGTGGATTGATTTTTTTTCTAACGAAACGTCTTCATAATGGAGAAGTCCTTTGTCCAGTTCTGGTTTAGTGTGTTGAGCATGTACTGTTTGACATTCCTCGTTGCTTTACATTGGCGTCGTCAAATTAAAAAATCTTATAAAATTAGATTTAGAGTTAGATCGACTACACTATTTTACGAAACTGGATCTCCATTTTAACTACGAATGGAGAATTTCGAATTTGAATCCATAAAAAAAAATATTAACATATAGGAAATATAAAATATAACAAAATAATAGAAAATAGTAATATTAAGTAGGTATATATATTTTTAAGAATCAAATAGCCAAAGCTATTATATTTTTTTAGTGAGGATTTACTCGTATCTAGATATAATATTCTGAAAAGTGAAAAATGACACCTAACTATGACATCTAGATGCGAGTAAATCCTCACTAAAACAAATATAATAGTTTTGGCTATTTGATTCTTAAATATGCAATCCCTTACAATTATAATAATTCTACAAGTGGCAGCAATAAGCCAACTACCGAGTCGAAGGTGGCTGCGTTATCTGATAGCTCGTGATCTTAATAAAATCACACATTTGTAGCCGACGATTTCCACACGTCCATCATAGACTCTACCTTAAAATATGAGTGAAGAATGACCCTGGGCACAGGACGATTCCTGGATAGCTCATTGATTAGAACATTGGCGTACTAAGCCAAAGGTCCCGGGCTCGATTCCCGTGTCCAGGTGTATTTTTATTAAATTATAAGAATATATATTTTTTGCTACAAATGCATTTATACCATATCCATACATTAAGTTAAGTGTTAAACTAATGGTTTGAGGTCTGATTGTTAAGGTTAGAATGTAGGGGACGCGAGAAAAGGTAATTGATCTGCAGTTTTGACGTGAATACGTCTTTAAATTTGCTACCATACGGGGGCAATCCAAAAAACCTAATGATAACAAAATCGGGGGATACAGTTTGGTGTTGTAGTCTCGAACCTTTCCTCTACATCCAAAATTAAATTATACCACTGGATAACTAAAGGATCAAAGAATTCATTACGATAAGCAAGAACAGTGACGCATCGCGCGCAGTGGAGGGGGAAGCGCCGCCATTTTCAGGTTATTTTGCGGCGTATCGAGATTTTCGATTAGTATAACTTTTGACTCGGAGAAGCTACGATGTTCGTTTAAGTTTAAACGTATTCACGTACAACACACGGCCGTGTCCATGACACAGCCACACCCCATTTTTTTATCAAAACTTTTTTTGGTCAAAATAAACAAAAAAAGTTCTCCAGTAGAAACAAAGAGTTTGATTTCCTTCACATGGTACAGCTATGCTCATGACAGATATTCAACAACTCTTGATATCATCATGTGAAGAAAGTTAGACTTTATGTTTCTGCTGTAGCAATACTTTATTTATTTTGACAAAAAAAAACTGTTGCTATTATAACTGTAAAAAAACAGTACTTTTCTTGCGTTTCCTTATCTCCAATTTTAAGTTTGTCCTAAAATTATGTTGGTGCTAAACCGCCAGTAAAAGCACGATTTCTTTAAAACAAATTCCAATTCAAAATTTGAACTGATATTTATTTCTTTCTCACTGTATATATATATATATATATATATATATAAATTTTATTGAATTTCAAATAAATGAAAATATACAAACAGAAATCGAACCATGTACATTGAAATTAATTCCAGCATCAGGATTGATCCAGTGGACAACCATTATAATATATGAGTTTGTGACGAATTAAGTTTTATTGCACTTAAAAATGCCATTTCAAAACACTACTCACTTACTTTATCCATCCCTGCTGCTAATAGTAATAATAATCATAATAATATAACAATGCTACAACTAGTATTTACTCAGCTACTTAAATATAAATTGGGGATGAGAGCCTCGACTCCTAGAATCCTCCGGAAGATTCAAGGAAATGTGTGTATGTATATATATAAAATGATTATTATTACTATTAGCAGCAGGGATGGATACAGTAACTGAGTAGTGTTTTGAAATTGGATTTTTAAGTTCAATAAAAGTTAATTCGTCACAAACTCATATATGATTGTTGTCCACTCGATCAATCCTGATGCTGGAATCATTTTCAATGTACACTGTTTGTTTCCTCTTTGTCTATTTTCATTTATTTGAAATTTAATAAGATTACAGTATTAATTTGATTTAAAATCAACGTCAACTTCACTCATTTTAATTGATGATGATGATGATGATAATAATAATTGCATTAAGGTTTATTTTTAGCCATGTAAATAATCTTAGGTTTATTTTAAAATGAATAAAGCATTTTAAAATGTGAATAATAAAATACAAAATAAATATAAACTTTTCATACTCGTGAGGATGCCTCCATGTAGTTGGCTAGTAATTTAAAAAAATATCGTATTTAATTTGGAAAAGACCAGAGTTTTCAAATCTACAGTTAAATAACAACGCGAAGATTAACTCAAGGCTGGTAATTATAATCACATGTTGATGGTAATAGTTTTAATTACATTTAATGAAATAAAAGAGATAATGTAATATTTTTCGTCAGTTCGATTTCATTAATAATTTCGCTCATTTACAATTGCAAAAAAAAAGAAGTTATATATATAATCATTCTCTATGGTTTTGATTACCAAACAAAATTCTTTGTAAATGGCCTTTTCAGATAATTGCTTAGGCATGTATAAAATAAAATAAATGCAAAATAATTACTTCGCTAATATTGCATACCAATTTATTGACGATTTTCACGTTTTTAAATAAAATTATTAAATAAGCGCGGCCACTAAACGGTTTATTTATAACTTTTGGAAGTATTTTTGAATCTCAACTCTTACTTTTCGAGCGTCGCGAAAATCATGTTTAATAATAATACTTTTTTGTTTTATATTTTACTTTGAAGTGTTGATGCCAGGTGTTATTAGCCATTTCGTGCTCACGTTAGCTTTATGCTCATCAAATTATGGAAGAAGGTGTTCGAGGCCTTTTCGGGTCATGAACTCCGGCTAAGGGCATCGCGATGGACATTAATGCGTTCATTGACCTTTAGCTGGCCTTATTAAGTGATTTTATATATTACGCATAGAGCACACCGAGAAAAATGGAAAAACAGGTGATCCATAAAGTACTAAACATGACAATAAAAATGGGTGTAAAACGTTCTGTAACTTACATAATATCAAGAATAAGTACAATTTTATTAGCATTATCAAATGGAGATTGTTTCCCTCCCCTTCCAACGAGGTTAAAAATGTATTATGTTGGAGTTTTCAACACAAACTATTTAAATTTATTTGATAGACATTGATGGTTAAACCATAAATTGGCATTGGTTTTACTTAATTTTACTTTAGTATTAAGATACTGAAAGTATTTAGAAGCTTTGGAAGCATTAATAGTATTAAATATATTCATAGTAATTTAGTAAGGAGGGATAGTATAAATATTTATATTTATATTATCCCTCCTTACTAAATTACTATGAATATATTTAATACAAACTATTTAGTTACTTTTTTTTTAGCTACATAAAAAAATGTCTAGGGGTAGTAGGTATCATTGGGGGTTCTCGCGATTCTCCCTTCTTTAGGGTCTTCTAATGTGATGTCGTAATGAGTCGGTCTGGTATTTTCCTCTGGTATCATGTGTTTCCGTAGACGCACGCACCCTTATCCATCCCCTCTTCTCCCCTAGTTAGAAATAACAAACAAGGTCGTCTCGCCTGTGTCGCCTCAAAAACAAACTAGCGTCATTTTAACAAGCAGAACAGTTTCCGGAATTTGTGCGTCGTAAAAAAAAAAAAAGCAGACACGCGTTTTACGACGTCGCTCCTCACATGCCGCTTACATGGAAGAGTGTAGGGGCTTCATTAATTTGTTTACGGAAATTGGATAATGGTTTCCTTTAGGGAACTTACCACGCTGTCAAGCGCATGCACGGTATCAAAGGTTCGGGTTCTATTTCTGGGTCAACAGGGCACACTGACTTGAGGCAGCTTTCATCACATCCATCCACTCCCCCTCACCCCCCCTTTTTTTTATTATCAGGCTTCCTCTTCAGAGACTCTTAATTCTTCAACGTTTTGTTTCGAATGAGAGGTATTCGAACCCCTTAGTTTTACGTGCATCCCGAGTAGGCAATAAAACGCAATGCACATATAAAAAAAATCTATAATTCTGTTTATAAAATGAAGAGCTCTATTATAATTTTTTTCAAAGCATATTTAAAAAAAATATATTATCAGGCTTAATGGCACTAACATATTGTATTGAATTGAGGTGACAAAGTTTTGTGTGTTTGATAACCCTCCTATTCATGACTTTTTGATGATCTTACCCGTGAAGAATTGTTGAGATAACTTGTAAAATAATCGCCTAGTACCCCTTAAGATAAGTGTTGTCTAACAATAAAAAAGTTGGTATCTCACTCGATTCCAAGCATTCACACGACAACAAAATGATTGCATTAATATCAGATATAATATTCGAACACCTTAGGTAAATCGATAACATGCCTAGGCCTACTTTCTTATTTCAAGGTGCTACGTTCTATTTACGACATGGCTGAAAATGTAACTCTACAATTTGGTTTGTTTGCTTTCTCCAATTGTTAATGTGCGGTTTGGGGCCTTGTTGTTCTGTTTGTCTAGAATATATTTATAATCGGGTTTCTATTGGACAGCAACTACCTAAACATCTAGCTAATTTTCGAGAATTGCGACACACATATCAGTTATAATCACAGCAAATATTAAAGTTAGGAAACAGAACAAACACCTTTACCGACTAGTACGCCCTCCATTACCTCATTTCCCACTAGGAATCTAACCAAAAGCTCGACATTTAAATTCTTAATCTTTTCATGAAGGAATATGAAATATATTAATGAGATAAAGCTTCAATGGAAAATATACCCTATTAATATTTTCATCTTGACGGTTATTCCTCCTACGTTACATCATCATTATAAATTCTACTCGCTAGCGTTTGCTGTCTCCAAACAGTGAAATAAGTCGACAATGACCGCGCTAATGCAGACGAATGGCTTAGTGCGCCAATAACCTCGCAACAACACGAACCTTTGCCTTCATTTCCATACCGGGACAATTCACTCCATCACTTACCCGACAAATAAAACGACTTGCCTGCATTCACACGCATTATACCACCCGAAACAACATTAAGTTGTCCCTCACCTTTGTTTTTTCATAAAATATGTGAGTAATAAAAAATAAGCATGTCCCACAGCCGTGGTCTTAAAAAACTTCGATTTGTCTCAATAAAACTTGAGTACATTTTGTTCACTATACGAGAAAGTTTCGATTTATTTCGATAAGTAGAAATTAAGACAACTACACGTATAGCTAAAAGCTAAGATTTTTAAAAGAAAAAAGTCTTATGCTGTATATTTTTAATGAAATATGTTTACGGTTCTTCGAGTGTGAATTTGCATACTCGCCCAAAATACTAATGTTTGCGAGTTTGAAGGATAAGTTATTTAAATCTCACCAAACCCTCATGTGTTGGCATGAGAAGTAATGTGCTCTGCTACAAACGGAAAACACGGAACTAATATGAGGGGAACGTACACGATCAAGTTTGTTGTTAAATATCTAATAAATTAAGCCTAATAGTCTAGATTTGTTATACTTACATTGTATTTGTGAATAGGGTGATATAATAGCAGTTGATTTTTACTGTCTTATAAAATATACATTTTTGGTATTCGTCAAAGCTGTGGATTTCTTTTTATATTTAATATTTTTAACACTGAATAAATTGGCATATTTCATCCCCCAGCTTTCTTTCGCCGACACCGACGGTTTTAGGTTTAGTTTTTGTGTTAATCCAAAAATTATTTAGGAGTTATTTTGATAATAACCAGCTATCGCTTAAACATCTAGTTATTTTTAAAACAGTACAACACACTGGCCAGAAACACGTCTGACATTATCTCAATCATAATTTACTATCGAACCATAAAGTTTGACATCCAAACTAATAATATTTTCATTAGATCGACACACGTAAATGATTATAAAACTTTTAATAATATAAGCTTGATCTGTATTTAAATTACCAGTATTCTGGTTAATTATACCTGGATTTTCTTACGCATGAACATTTGTAGCACCTTAAAGAAAAGAAAAACACATTTTTATGCTCAGCGTTGATAACATTTTACTGTATAATTAGTGTTATTTTATATGTATTGCTATCAAAAGTGACAGCTCCATATTAAATTACTTGACGTATGATTAAGTGAAAGTAGATCTAGCAACTTCTGTCATACATATACCTATTCGTAAGATCATTATTAATTGGGATATAAAGTGAGTTGTGCTACTTTATCTAAAAATAAATATGAAAAAGGTGAATCTGTAAAGAAATGCATCCAAATCCACCCGCAAACAATATTAAGAACCGCATTGTGGTAAAACCTATCCTCAATACATCATGTGGCCCATGGTTGAACCCTTAACAACCTGTTCATAGTCAAAAACACGTTAGAGAACATCAATCTCTGCCAGTATTTTCAATCTTCTCGGCTTTTAAATGTTCGCCCCAAAATTTATCTTCGACAGTACAGTGATTTTTTACTATAGAATTGAAAGAGCATTAGAGTCGTATCATGAACAATTTTTTTTAAATCACAGCAGTTGTTCTATTTATACTTCCAACACACTTTCATTAAAGTGTATAATTTAGTGTAATTAGGAAGACGAGAGTTAAATTTTGCTTCAAATTCCGGTGGTATAAAGGTTTCTTAGGGCCCTATTACACGAGGCAACTAGTTGACAGCTAGTTGACAGCTAGTTGACCGGCGCTTTTAGCTGCACAAATTGCTACGTGCAATTAGTTGCTGCCACCATTTGTGAGCGTCATCTCGAGAAAAATGGCATCGAGGAATGAGGAACTGTTCCTTCTTGCCTTGCTTATAAAAAAAAGAGAAGACGTAGGCCAAGAAATATGTATGTACATACGATCTTATCTTCAAGACTAGATAAGGGTCCCTACTATATGTGAATTGAGGATCTGTGGACAGTAACACTTTTTAAAATTACTTTCGCATGTCTAAATCATCATTTGATGAATTGCTGACCTTTATAAAAGAAGACTCAACACTCAAATGAGAAGGAGTATTCCAGCATAAGTTGCAGTTGCGCACGCATTTAGTTCCATAGTGCAATAGGTTACATTTAAAAGAATGCCCCAGCTCGAGTGCGGACAACTAAAAGTTGGCCGTGCAGTTTCACTGCATGGAAACTGTGTGCAACTAATTTCCGACCATGTAACTGAAGTTTCCTCGTGTAATGGCTTTCATTTAAACCAACGCTTCTTAACATTTTCTTCAACTAGCTCCATACAAGTTGCCCCGTGTAATGGGAGCCTTATTCTTCATGTTATGCCAAAGTAGTTACTGTATGAATCATTCGGAGTTCATTATAAGTGCAGCCTTCCTCCTTTTGCGCTAATCTCTTATAAAATAATGTCACTTAAGGCGGACGCCTCGGTTAGCGAGAAAGTATCAATCGCTGTCAGACCATGCGGCTTAAAATACAATGGCCTGTGTAGTTTTCTGGGATTACCTATATATTATGTCTAAGCTTGTACTTCATTTCGCTCTTCATCTACAATCACCCTTTTTCATGTCAATAAGAAAGAGATGAAAGAAAACTACGAAACTTCTTATCTCAAAATAAAGAGGAAATCTCGCTGCTGGTTTTCAAACATCTTAAAATTTTCTGTTATAAGCTTATAAAAAATCAACTGTATTTGTTAGAGGAAGGCTAAATCCTTTTTCATTAAGTCTAGTCTCATAGCTCCTCAAACATGCTTAAAAAATAGTTGAAAATGAGCTAATTTCACAATTTCACACATTTTTTTAATATTAATAAAACTCAAACTCTAGGTTTGTTAAGGAAAAAGAGCCCTTCTGGAATCTTTCGACTTTATTTTGGCGTGAACTATATTTTGAAATAACGTATCGTAGAATTGAATACTGTTTTCGAGCTGAACGTTTGCGCAGCAATTTCTCGCTTGCCTTAAAGGATCCTCACTAAACTTTGCATTTTCCCTTAGCTCTATCACGCTAAACCCATATTTGTTGCCGACTGGCCTCTATTTCCCTAGCTCGATTCAAGGGTGACTCTCTTTATCGGACGTGAAGGATGGTTTGAGCCGTTTTGGGTATGTAATCCTCTCCCATCTCCGTGCTGGTGCCGTATGAGGCCCGGAATGTGCGTGATATCTTCTTGTTAGCCTAAGATTGAGAGTTGGTGTCGGCCTGCACTGACACTCGTCTTTAATTTCCTTGTCTCCAATGAACAATGATCTTGTGTGAAAGTTAGGGTGAGTTTGTGAGTGGGTGTTGTTTTCTTGACGACGCAGACATACGAGATAAAAAAAAATCTTCCACTTCCTTTTCCATTGGCTTAGTCCTCTGAAGTCTGAACCATGAACACCTTTGAATGCGAGTGCGGACAGGTGTCACAATGGGATAGTTTTGCAACTTCTACACTGAAAGGAAGATTTAAATTCGACCAATAATAAAATAGTTATAAATAATAGGGCGTACAGTTTTTTTTAATATGATGTCTTTCCCTTAGCCCGCCTTCATCAGTTAATTCTGTGATGTTTGGCATGCGAAGTTTTAGTGAAGCTCTTTTTATTATCCTCCATTTGTCCATGATTCGCCGCATTGAAAAAAACCTCTTTAGTGACGATGAGAAGGGTCACATTATAAGGAAATTCACCCGTATTTTCTAAGAAAGAATATGGAAATAACTCTTGGTCGAAATCTAACTCTAACCTCCTCGGTCAAAGCCAAACACACCACCATTACAACCAGCTCTGGCGAATATATCTGAATGTTTATAGTAAATTTTAAAATACTAATATACACACATATTTAACAGATATAGTTATTATATTAATAAAATCTCTATTAAGTCTAAATGCTACAAATCTTTATTTGAAACATTTTTCTTTTGACTCTTTAGGAGCCAATGTCTAAAAATCAATGTCTGTTTCTTGAACTATATCTAATATAGGTTGATATTCATCTAAGTCAACAACCCGATGGTTGGTTTGATATAATTTATATCTATCCGGAGCTGGGTATGCAATCAACCCTTCAGCTGATTAGTGCTGCCTGCACCATCTGGTAGAAATACCATGTACAGTGCGGTAAGTGTGGGGGTTCCCCGTTTCCTTCCACACTGAATGTCTATGAGCGAGCGTGAAAGAGCCTACCATTTTTGCCGGGAAATATATTTTCGCAAACCTTCCAGGGTTATTTTACATGCCACAATCGACAAGAGACCGACGACTTTATTTCCCCTCCGAAGGAAGGTGTGCTACGGATTTTCATCGCATTGACTTCGGCTGGGTTTGAACCCATGGACATCGGGTCCTGAGGCGAACATTTTACCCCAAGACCACCTAAGTCGACAAGTTGATTTTATGTTTGTAATAATAGGGGACCTCACAGTGAAGTTTACATGACAATAGTTTTTTTTTTAGATAGTCAAATCATTTATTGAAGAGTCCTTGAACGTCAAATCCAGCACTTAAGAGTTTGACACCTTGTGATGTTACAACACCTACGTCTAAAGTTGCCTGGGATCCCTGAACAATCCCAAAATAACGCCACATTCCGTAGTAATTGAAAAATAAAAACTCCTACACCATGGGTTTTCTTTTTTTTTTTTAAACTTCCGTAATGGTAATGTTCAAGTTAAGGAGGAGTGTGGTAATCCAAACAATACGACGGGAAAATAGGATTAATCCAACAATGCAGTACTGTTCATCAGGATCATGCCTGACGTCTCTCAAGACTTGTGAAAGAGTAAATAATTGGATCAGAAGAATAGGTGTGTTTGAATATCGTTATTTTAATGGCTAGTTTCTTCATGGTTGGATGCACAATAAGAGCCACCACAGTTTTCTAAATATGGTGAGGTCATGTTCAACTTTTCGATATTCTGTAGTTGTTCATTGATGGATTTTTTTCCTCACTTTCTCATTTGTTCTATTTAGTAAATTAAATTTTAAAACTAAGATGAAAAGTATGTGATCCGTTTCCAATCAGAGTAAACTAAATAGAATGCTGTATTCGAAAGTATGTATGAAAATTTTGGTATTTTAAAGCGAAAATTGGTATGTCTACATATTTTTTATATAATACAGTGTATAAACTAGTATTTAAACTTAAGTCAATACAAAGCTTAACCTGATTTATTTTGGTCCCAAAAGTAATAATACTAATTCATAAAATCGAAATCTAAGGTGGCTAAAAATTTGGCAACCCTCAAAAAGTAATCACATTTTCCCAAATAAAAATATAAACCCAAGTGTAGTTACCAAATTAATTTAATTTTCATGGACCTACGTTATATTTGACCTTCTACCTCGGTTTTTTAGTCTTAACAAGATGTATTCCACAATGAGTATAAAGCTTCTCCAACGGTTGTTAAATGGTTTAATACGTCAGTTTCGCAATATACAATTATTAAAGATACTGTCTACCGAGGTCTGGATACGAATCCCAGCCGGTTGCACCAGGAGTCCAGTATCCCCGTTCATGCAGGCACACTGCCTCTAAACTACTCACATCTCCTACTTCTTAGGTTAATTCGTTAATAATCATGGTATTAAACGTGACAGTGAAAAATTGATAAATATCCTAATATTCTAGCTTCTTCATTACTTCACTGTAAGCGCTATTATCAAATATCATCGATACAACCAGAAGTATTTGGTTCTACCACCGTCAAACTCGTCCTTCAATTGTATTGGAAAATGTCATACGTGGAGCTTCGATTTAATCACCCTTTGGCGCCTTTTATTCCAGGCACGGATTATATAGTCTTGAGTTGAGTTTCGTTTTTCTGTATGTGGGATATCTCTTGTTCATCCTTTTGTGCCTTTTATTCCAGGCATGGTTTATATTCTTGAGTTGAGCTTTGTTTTCTTGTGTTTGGGATATTTCTGGTTCAACCTTTGGTGTCTTCGCGCTTTTCGAAAGCGCGCACTTTTCACATAAATTAACCGAACAACCAGACAATTTGAAGTAAGGGGCTATTGCCCTCTTCTCGTTTGGTCCTTCCTTTAACACTAGAAGTGAGAGAACGAAGTAGATTTAGTGTGTACGTGAGAGAGAGAGAGAAAGAGAGAGCGAGAGAGAGAGAAATCTTTGAAGCGTGAAGTTTTCATGCTCAAAACTCTCCTCCCCCAAACAACAACAACAACAACAACAACACAGTAAATGTTTGATCAGATATTCAACCCCCGGCACTTGCCCTTCTCGCGTTTATGACATTGAGTTAATAATAAGGAAAAAAAAAATCTTCCTTTTGTTTCGTTCCGATGCTTGGACGAGTCCGTTGTGTGTGTTGATTTTTCCTATCTCCAGGAATCTGCGACAGAGGAACAAGTTGTTTTAAAAAAATACTTTCTGCCTTACTGAATCCCTCAGAGAGGGGTAGGAGACCACAGAGGGGTGTGTGTGTGTGTATAACTCATGCTTGGTCACGAGCAGACTCCATGTGACCCCTAGAGTTGCCTCTAGATACAGATCAGAAAAGGGTGTAGCGATAGTAATAACCTTTTGCTGCAACGTTCAGTGGCAAAGGATGGCGAGAGAGAGAGGATCAGAAGAAATAGTAATAATAATTTTAAAAAAGAGATTGTTTACTTGAGGATAATGGACAGTAGTAGCGGCTGCGCAACAATTAAGATAAGAGAAAATTATGATTACGTATCAGGTTAAGATATTTCTTGCTTCTTTTTGAAAGTAAATCTTGGAAATTACGGAGTGTCTTATATCAATTTTAAGATATATTGTAAGTAGGGTGTTAGGTGTTTTTTTTTGTTTTTTTTACAAGAGTGTGTCGTACCATTTATTTTACTAGACCTACGAGTGCATTTTGTTATAGCTTGCTCTAAACGGTTTCAAATTACTGGTTGCGTGTTTCTTCCCGTGTAAGTGTTGGATTCACGGATGTTTTTATAGATTTGATACACTTCATTGGAGGTACTGAAGCAGTACATTTTTCTCGACGCAACGTTCTTAGTTCTCTTAAATGAGTCATATATAAAATATTGGACTCTTGTTTTGGTCTAGGCGTGTCGAAATGGTAATAGGTAAAAAATGAGGAAATGTGCGAATATTTTTTATTTTTAAATCTTATTTATTAACAGAAACTGTATACATATTCCTATTATATAACATATTCAGGCCACTTATGAATTTCATTAATATATTAATAACAATAGTATTTTTAAATTGTTTTAGAACTTTTAAAATAGTCAAATTAACATGAAATAAAAGTTTTTACAATTTCCCTGCACGCAAATGCGTATGCATTTCATCTAAATTTTAGCATCCTCGTCCCTATCATATTATTATAAATACCTGGATGGGTAGTAAGGCGCAGAGCACAGTGGGTGAGCTTTATGTCCAAGGGATGCCAAACATTTTGAATTTTAAAATAAAATATAAATTAACTTTCAAATCCAAACTATATAGACACAACTTGCTAAACAAACAGATGTTTCTGTTATATTATTGGTTTATTTTTGTAGATCATAATAACCGGGCTGGTATGTTTGATTCTCAACAATACCCGAAAATGTATCACAGTGAAATTGGGGTTGTCTCCTTCCGCAAAGTAATAAATAAACGGTCTGAGATCTGGTTTCTGTTTTTTAGAATTAATCTAGGATTACATCCCTATAGCCTCTATAAACATTCCTTGCGTGAATTTTTGTTATTTTTATGTTTAGTTTGTGATTCGTTTATCATATGATATTTGTTTTTTTCCAACAAGTTTAAGTTCACCATTGGAACCCAGCAACATGTTACAATTAGTTTATTCCATGTCCGCAATTTCCACAAGAGGAATCATTTCGCACATAATTTGAAGACATGTCCAGAACAGACTAGCCATAAAGGGACGTTCCTCAAGTTTATCAATATCTTCTAGGCCCGCCGTGCTTTGTTGTCTCCTTGTCTCCTTTTCTTGATTGTCGCGTCGTGTAGGCGACTCTAGTAAGGTCAGGGGTCACCAGTCGCCGTAACCTTCAAGTGATGTACCTGGGCTACGTGGTCACGGCAAGAAATCACTCGTCTCTGCGGTCTGAACCTCGTCACACTTTAATGACTTCAATAACTCAAGCTGTTAGTCTTGACAGGTCCAACGAAATCGTCTCGCATTGTCGTCTCTGGGTTTTTTTTTCATGAAAAATAACAATTGTTTTTGATCTGTGTTTTTGACACTGTATTTCTTAGATATTATGTTTTTTATTTTCTATATTTTATGGTTCTCACGTAATTTAAATTCTGGTTCAAAAGTCATGAAAAGTCAGGGGGAGGAAAACAGGTCATCATAAATTACGCAATGATACAACACGATGGCTAGGGAAAGCGAATTTGGGTCAGCACAAATCAAGAACGAAACAATACAACCAGGTAGTTAGGGAAATTAAAATGGCTCAGCACAAATCAGAAACAAAATATATAACCCGATGGTTTGGGAAATTAAAATGACTCGGCGCAAATCAGAAACGAAATATACAACCCGATGGCTAGAGAAATTAAAATGGCTCAGCACAAATCAGAAACAAAATATATAACCCGATGGCTGGGGAAATTAAAATGACTCAGCACAAATCAGAAACTAAATATACAACCCGATGGCTGGGGAAATTAAAATGGCTCAGCACAAATCAGAAACAAAATATATAACCCGATGGCTAAGGAAATTAAAATGGCTCAGCACAAATCAGAAACGAAATATACAACCCGATGGCTTGGGAAATTAAAATGGCTCAGCACAAATCAGAAACAAAATATATAACCCGATGGTTTAGGAAATTAAAATGACTCGGCACAAATCAGAAAGAAATAAAACCACCAGATGGCTAGGGAAATTAAAATGGCTCAGCACAAATCGGAAACGAAATGTATAACCCGATGGCTTGGGAAATTAAAATGACTCAGCACAAATCAGAAACGAAATAATACAACCTGGTGGCTCAGGAATGTAGATTTGGGTCAGCATATATCAGAAACGGAATAATATAATCAGAGAGTCAGGAAGGTGGCCTCCTGATTCCGAACATGAGATTTTTGATATATGGTGAGGAGTCCAGACTGCAGACCCGCTATGTTGTTATGCCATCCCGTCCCTAATTTTATAACAGGTGGTACATGGGAACCTAGCAGTCATAAGTTCTTTCAGCCTCGTCAGTCTTAATTTAACTAATTTACACACATTATTATTTCTAGGTTAGGTTATGTCAGACTAGGTAAGGTTAGGTTAGGCTATGGTAAGCTTGGTCAGGAGGAAAGCCCCGGTGGCTGGTGGGTGCTGCCAGTAACCTTTTCCACCCATGTCACCACCCTCACATATGAATTTCCGTGAGTTGCTCTTTCACTTGTTCGCAATCTAGACATTGGATATTTAAGTGGCCATAACATTTTTGGGTGTGTTCATAATTTGGACGAATTTTGCCCTATTCTTAATCAGGATACTACCGCCAGGAAGAGGCAACTACATTCTCGGAAAGAACGTACATTTGAATTAAAGTTTAAAAAAAACATATCAATGATAATATGTTGTAGGTCTAGTAAGTAAAATTTTATATAAACTAGGCGCTATTTGTTTATTTGTAAAAATAAAGTAAAACTTTTTTGGATGATAGAGGGATGGAAGGAGGGACATGTAGTTGATGGGGGAGAATATTTATCTACTTTGATGGGGGAGAATATTTATCTACTTTACTTATGTCCTCTCCAACGGTCAAGTATGCCGAATTATTTAGTTTAGGCCGCTGACTTATTACCTGTGAATTAGAATCAAAAACCCTGTACTCAAATCGCTTTTCTATTATAAATTAGGTCAATTTCAAGGGACTATTTTTTTTATAGTATAGAACTCCTAAAAAATAAATACATGCTTACTTTTACAAGTGGAACTAATAATTTAGTTAATTTTATAGTGCCAAACCTACACAAAATAATTGTTCGTTTATTTAAACTTTGAACACTTTTACACTCAAAATTATAGGCTAAGGGAAGAGGTGTCCTAGTGAGTGCTTATGTGTCTGTTAAGGTTTATTGAGATCCAAGTATTAGTTCAAAATTTATGAGGAGCCTTTTGTTTTTACATGAAATAAATGGTTAACATCTGTTTAGTATTATTTCTTGTAAAGCTAAAGATAGTGTATTTAGAATATGTTTCCATACTCTTACGAATTTTTTCTCCGTCTTGTGAACATAATTTTAGGAAGTCTGCTTGTTAGTTAATTAGTTGTTGATGATATATTTGTTTATTCATGTTCTGGTGTTCTGTTTTCACAGGCTCTCGCTGCCCATCGTGACTGAGGAGCCGGCAGTGGAAGGGGAAGGGGAACGCGACACAGACACCGAATCTGACGAAGATGACATTCGCGCCGCGTCGCGGGAGATAACGGTTCGCGCGTTCCAGCCCGCAGTCGACGCGGAGATCATGACGAGTAGAGGAGGTGGCGAGGGTATGGCACCCACTAGCGCCGCGAGGGTTAGCCGGTCGGCCGGCGAAACGTTAGGAACGGAGACCAGAGGAGCAGGAAAGATGGAGGAGGTAATCACCGAAACGAAGGACTTCACTGTGGCGCCTGATGAAGAAGTTGATGGCAAAAACGATGGAGCTGTTGTTTCAACACAAGAGATGGCGTCAGCTGATGGCAGCCTCGACCTGACTCAACCGGACCATCATTCAGGTAAGATTTTTTTCTTTATATTGGATCTTACTACCCGTCCGGACTGTAAACATTTCATAATGAAGACACGAGGAAGGCGAAATTAAATAAAACATACTTTGAATTGCACGGAAGGAAAAAAACATCCGGCTGGGATTCGAAACCTGATCTCCCGGCCACCAGCAAACCAGACTAGACGAGTTTGATGTTTAATTCGCGTGCCCACGGATATGGATACAAAGATAAGGTCATTAGGGTTAGGTTTTTCTCAGGAAACCCCGAGCAATTTTTTATCGTAAGAGTTAGTTTTTGAAGCTGAAATCAGCTCAAGGTGGATCATTGTTAAGGTTTCTATCACATTTCTTACACAGTATCAGAGTTTGATGTTTAATTCGCGTGCCCACGGATACTGATTCAAAGATAAGGTCATTAGGGTTAGGTTTTTCTGAGGAAACCCCGAGCAATTTTTTATCGTAAGAGTTAGTTTTTGAAGCTGAAATCAACTCAAGGTGGATCATTGTTAATGTTTCTATCACATTTCTTACACAGTATCCTTCAAAACAAGTGGCCGGCTATATAATCTAAGCCCATTGTATGCCGGCCATTTTTTTTTATTACAGACAGTTACTGTTCTGTTTACCACAGTTATTTTATATTATAAAATGGACACACACATGAACAAAATATGATATACTTTTTATTTTACCATTAATTACGTTCCTCGCATCAATGGGCCAGCAGGACTAAATGTCATGCTAATCTAGCCTGGTTTGCCAATGACGACAAGGTCGAGGCGTAAATTCCAGCCGGGCATCAAATAACTTTCGAACATCGACGTAAAATAAAAATAAAAACCCATACCTTTTAGTGTTTGACATACGACCATGTTTATGGAGCATATCTCGAATTACTTTCGTTCTTCATACCTTATCGTGTTTGATTTTTTTAATTAATTTGTTTGAGTGCCAGTGCGCAATATAATATCAGCTTAACCCAGGGCCGCGTCTATGTAGGAGGGGGGGGGG
>CABFWB010000097.1:59288-100439 GCA_902151455.1 Timema bartmani
ACACTTGCCCTGGGCCTCACATTACAAGGGGCCACATACCCCCCAAAAAATATTAAATCAAATTACAGTTATTATTCTAAATTTTGCATAAAATAGTGTACAGATAATTAACAACAATAAGTATTCGCTTAGTGATAGGATTCCATTCCAGATTCTTGAAAACCCTAACTTTATGTAATTTAAGATTTACATTATTCAAGTAATGCGTTGCAGTACAGTAGAATACGCCACCATTGTGCTACCGCTGTCGGTCTACAGACTACTAACATTGTAATGGTGCAGAGAGGAATTTACTTTTGCTGACCTAATTGGATTGATTGTTTGCATTTAATAAAGTACAGTCATTTAATGGGTTGATCAATATTCCATAACAACATGAGAAATTATTAAGTAACATAGGCTAAGTACCGAGTACGTATCAATATATTATAACTGCTTAGTGCTAAAAGTAAAAAACTGCCGTACAAAAGGTGACCTAAGATTTTTTCGCTCCGGGCCTCACATTTTCTTAAAACGGTCCTGGCTTAACCTTAGCTAACAGGACGAGGAGAGGGAAATTTAAAGAAATCCAGGCCCTTACTTGGAAATATATACACCACACTGTGAGTAAATGTAGAGCAGTAAATTTAGGTTGATATTTTCTTCTTTTTCATCCTTTTTTTTAAAAATCACCTCTTCTTACTACCTGTACCTATACGCATTTATGATAATTACTCTAATGGGGTAGGGATGAGGAAGGAAGCATTTTAGGTATAATCTACCCGTATTTGCGTGGAAGGAAAAGTGGGAAACCATTTAAGAAAAACCACTATCAATAGACCCGACCAGGATTCGAACCGTAATATCCCTGTTATAATCAGGCCATTCTAACATGAGGGGCACCCCTTCGACCGTTCTGCCACTGAAAAGGGTATTTTCCATCATCCTTTCTTTATTTCGTGTGTTTTCCTTATAAAAGGAAAGATAACCAGAAGCGGATTTACACTATAGGCCCAGTAGGCACGGGCCTAGCTAGGGGTTACGGCTTAAGGGGGCGGTACATTTTGAATTACATTAATTTACTATAATATGTTGTTTTTAATAATTACGTTTAGAAATCATTGACTAACATTAGCGAAATAGTTCAAGTTAAAGTCAGAACGACAATATTTCTTTTTAAATAACTGTACTTTACAATCGCTTTGTAACTGACGTCATTCTACCCATCTTCATAATGTTAACTTAAGAGCTACTGTAGGGCATGTACAGTACATGCCTGACTATCTTTCGTAAACATCTTTTCTTGAATACTAACTTCCGCCCCCCCCCCACCTCCCCCAACCTCTTTCCTCCGAAACTTCCTAAATCCACTGAAAAAAAATTGGGAAAAGGGGGGAGGCATATTTTAATGGTGCTTGGGGGTGCAAAAATATTAAATCCGCCACTGGAGATAACATGTGTAATATAAATTCGAGGGGTATGGAAGCCTGGTACATCCAAACTGGCTCCTAATTCACGCTTCCAGATTCAGTCTAGTATGCGCCGAATCTTGCTCGTATATCGTGTAGTTTGAGGTGGGGATGTAGGAAATGCGAGGAAAGCTGTTTCTACAGCTTTTAGAGAAAAATATATCTTTCTTGAAAGTAAATAAAATTTTGCTTCTATACAAACATAGAATTTAATTTTCTTCACATGGTGACCTCGATATCTGTCAAGAGTGTCCTGTAATTTCATAAAAAAAATTCTCTTCATTAAAAAAGATTGTTAGATAATGCCACTATACTCATTAAAGAGGCGAGTCGATTATTGGAAGTTGTCGACCGGAGGTAGTTCTTTACCCTCTTTAAAACAGAAACAAGTTGTTCGTTAGAGGCAGAGTGGTGATCAGCAAAGCGAGACAATTTTTTAACAGAGAAATTACTTCTGAATATGCCACTGGTAGCTTCTGTGGATTCTGTAAGTATTCAATAGGAGAGGTTAAATCACCGATAAGTTGAAGAAAGTTTCTTGCCAGAGGAAGCTGCTTTTCCAACTGGTCAACATTTAGAAAAGTCTGATATTTATTTATTTCCATCCAAGAAAGTAACTTCTCCTTTTTGGAGCGCACGCGTTGCTTCCATAATATTCTGACTCTCCGAGAATCGGCGGTTGAACTTATCCATAATTGTATCCATTATATTAAAATATATGGACATAGTGTTTCTTTCAGTTTGTCCCACAGAAGTGAGGACTATGCTATCTGCCAGACGTGACGTCACAGTCCTTTGTCTTTTTGTCACAGTCCATTCTATTTTGCTGTTGTTGGCCAGTGTTTTTGCCTTTTCCACTAATTCTTCATATGTTTCGTCGCTTCTTATCCTGACGAACTCTTCTTTGGTACTTTTGATCAGGCACCTTACTGCCATTAAATCTAAATTCTAGGATTGAAGTTGCTGGGAGAGGGAATCTGTTATGCCCAGTATGAGATCCATTTCGCAGAGAAGAAAGATGAAACATTGTTGCTCCATTTGAGCTCAGATACCGACACTTTGTCTTTCGTACCTTCATCGAGCACAACTAAAATAGCTTGGAATTAAAAAAATAATCTTATTCACTGCACTAAACCAATAAAGCCATCGTGTAGGGACTAACCATTCTAAGCCCAAAATGAGTTTTTCACTTTTTTTGAGCTTCCAAAAATAGCTCATGTCGTGGAGAGCTGTTTGATATGAAGCAGTAAATCGTTTGAAGGATAGAAAAAAGTAATTAGCTTCCTCAACAACACCCAGCGAATGCACTAACACTAAATTTCGATGGTGAACATGGCAGTGCAAGTACGAAGCATGGGGTGCCTGATATTTCACCATAGTTTGGACCCCACTTGCCCAACCACTCATCACCTTGGCACCATCATAACACTGTCCAATACAATATTTAATGTCCAGCCCTTGTTCTGAAAGAAGGGAAAAGAGTGCATCTGTAATATTATCTGCACAGCAATCTTTTAAATGATGTAAACCTATTGATCTCTATTTCACTTTCCAACCCTCACAGTCAAACATATCTAATTATAGTGGCCAACTGTTCCGCCTTGGAAAAGTCTTTGGTTTTGTCAGCCATTATTGAGTAGAACCCAGATTCTTTTAATTTTTCAACAATATTCCTTACAATTCGAGAAGAAAACACGGATATCAAATCATTCTGGTATTCTGGAGAGCTGTAATGTTCGTATCGATAACTCATTTTTTCTTTGAGTTTAGGATTGTCTTCACAGAGTGTTTCTAGTATTTCCAGAAAATTCCCTTTATTCACAGAGTCCTCCGACTCGTCATGACCCCTGAATTCTAGGCCTTGTCGACCCAGAAAACGGGCCACTTTCAGAATTGTATTCACATGCCTTCGATTTTCTTAGATCTCGGATGTTCGTTCACTATCTAACAGAGATGCTACTGACATCTGCGTTGAACTTCGGATTTTAGCTCAGCCCAGGCAGTCATCGACATTTTGTGTCTTTCGCTTTTCTTCATGTTGCTGAAAAAGGGCTGAAGCATCCTTCCACTTCCTGGATCCTTTGTCGATAAATATGTGGTTCCCGAATGTTTCACCTGGGCGAACTGTAGATTTTGAAGAGAAATGTCGACATGGGAAACAATACACAGCATCTTCGGCTTGTGAATATTATATCCACTGGTGAACACTATAATACCTAGAGGAAAATCTTCTACTATTGGTCTGAGGAAAATTTATGATAGGTTGAACGGGCGATTCCAATGGTCCACTGCTAAGTGGGTGAGTTGTTGCTAGAGGCTGAGACGTCTCTGTAGGTGTTTGGCCTAAAATAAATAAAATATAGCTATACCCTTTTAAAAAATGTACTTGCAAACTCAAAGTAATGTTTAAGTTTTTTTAAATTAGAAAATAAAAGATAGCAAATAATTTAATTGACGAATACCATACACGATACTGTAAAATTTACTCTTTTGTATCTCTTTATAAAATGGTAAAAAATTACTTGATAGACTTACCTGCGCTCGGATATGAAGAAGTAGACGGTTCTGGTGACGAAAAGTTAAGGTCAGAGACGATATTTGACTGTTCTTTTTTAGTCCTTTTAAAAAAATCCGTGATATTTTTATGATTCCTCTTCATTTTGAATGAGGGTTCCAAAACTAAGTAAACATTCAACTGAAAATCACTATACAATTAAACACTGACGATTGTAACGGTAAAGTATTTATTAAATGCAAGAAGTAAAAAAAAATCTCTAACTTAAAAGCACAAGCTGAGCACTGAGAAGATTGAATGTCCACTGACTGTGATAATCGCGTGTTATGTGCCTATAAAGATGGCGTCGTAGCTTGTGAATCGTTGGCGGGAAAATGAGGTGATGTAGTGATGTAGCCACATTCTGATTGGTTGCCAGGTGACGTCATCGTTTTAAGCACTTTTGTATTCCTAACGGCACAAGGCGGTGTTGGGGTGATCTGTCATTACCTCAAGCAATTTCCTGAATTTTCTTGTGCGTTTCCAACAGCTCATCTATCTCCAAATCTCGTCTTTTATTTCTTAAGCATTTATAAAAGTAGAATATCTTAATATTAAAAGTACAATTCTCACATTTTTTATTTAATATTAAAAGTACAGTTCTTAGATTTTTCTTTAATAGTATGACTGTATTATTAAATTTTATATAAAAATAATCTTAAATTCGTGGGGGGNNNTAAATGATGCCCCTGGTTGGCATAAAAAGGTTTTACTATATTATTGTAATTTTATAGGTATTGATAATATATAAATCAAAAAAATAAATTGTTGCAGTTTACATGACTTGACTATGATTGCGTGAAAGTGGATATAATACAAAACATTTCTAGCTATCAGATAAGGCTCTTCATATGAAACTTATACTGTAGATACAACATATTTTTTTTAAAAAAGGGGGGGGGAAGTTTTCTGTAACATTTTCTAAAATGGAACGTTTTCTCTCATATCTGCCGTGGCTCGCGCGATACGGTCCAGTCGATACGAATTTAATTATTACTATCCTCTGAGCGGCCGCGAGGGACAGACAAACAACGAGAACTAGTCGACGACTGTACGAAATTTAAATGTAAACCGCCGAACTCTTGTAATGCATGCGAAGGCCCCCCACCCCCTCCCACCCTGAGAACGAGCGGGCCTGTATCGTGGGGCGTGGTGGCCACCGAATAAATCAATTTGGCCGAGAACGTAGTTTTTTTCTCTTTGTGCGTGGGAGGGTCCGCGTGCCAAACAACTGCCCCCGTGGGGGTCTCTTTGACATGAGGGCAGCGCGCCCTGGCCTTGCCAGATGGCCATTCAGGGGTGTGGGAGGACGGGAGCACGTACTCCTCGCGCTCCACCTACCTTTCTGAAGCACCAAGAGCGGATCCAGGGGCTGCTATAATGGGAAGGGGGTGATTGGTTTTCATAAGGCTCCTTCAAATATAAATCTAATAATTGTATAGTTATTTTTAATGAAGGGGGAGGGGGGGAGGTGATTTTTCCAACAGTCACCCCCTTCTCCCTGGATGGGACATATTGTTCTGGGCGTCCTTACCCCTGTGTCCAGACTATCCGCATATTTACACTACTGGGGTAGTAGAATTTTAAGGAAATGTACCCGCATTTGTGAAGGAAGAAAGTAATAAACCATTTAGGAAAACACCTCATCCGATCGAGGTTTGAACCCCAACCTCTTAGTAACTGTAAAACTAGACTACATGGGTCTGACGTTTAGTCCGCATGCTCAGCAATTCAGGCTATTGAGACACAACCACAGGTTTACTATCCCTTTGTCATTCTATTGACCTTGTAGCGGAGTAAATATATTGACTCGTGATCCAATTACAATCTTAAGGCTGCACATTTTAACTACATGTTCGGATCGATATTACTTAAAGCTGTTTGCTGAATCCAATACGCTATGATAAAATAGTCTTATTATTTATAATCAAAGGAAACTACATCATGAAAATGTCTACAATTTACTCGCGTGCTATTTAATTAATTCTCTAGGCCACATACCTTTTCTATTTACTCTACGTTCTTCCCTTTCCTTTCAAATAGTTTACTTTCATTTTATTGTACTGTTTCAAATAATTTTTTTAGCACCGTGTCTGACTACCCATTCGAGATATACGCTTATGTACTAATTACACTAATGTGGGTTAGGGATGAGGAAGATTGAATTTAGAGGAAGTTTACCCGCATTTGCGTGGAGATAAAGTGGGAAACCATATAGTAAAAAACACACCCACTACACCCGACCGGGATCTAACTACTATCTCCCCATCACCGGCAGTCTAGTCTAACGCGATAGTAGCGCCTTAGATGTTTCCAATATTGTCTTTTTGACTAACTTCCTTACTAATGTTATTTTACATACTTCAATATATATTTTTAAACTATACATATTAATTTAATTATCTTATCACTTTCTTCAATGGCCGCATAGTCTAAGGCGTCACTTTAGTATTAGACTAGCCTGCCGATGACAGGGAGATCGAGGTTAGAATCAGTCAGTTGTACTGAGGCTTTTCCCAAAATTATTTTCCACACTCGCTTCATGCAAATGTGGATACACTTCCTCAAAATTCAACTGTACTCATCCATAATTTATCATTAGCATAATTAGTAAATATGCGTACAACCCTAACAGGTAATAAAACGCAGTGCTAAAAATAAATAAATATTATGATTTTATTACAGTGCCTTGTGTTGTAATGCAGAGGAACGATTAATAGATGCTTGAATAATAAGCCTTATCAAATGAACTTCTCCAAGAGAATAAATGCCTTAAAGCATTTGTTCGTGGTGTTGGGATCAGATGACGATGTAGACTATACATTTCATGGGCTACCAAATTAAATTGGTTGTGCCAGATGAAAAGTTTCAAAACATTTGAGAGTAGCATATTTTTGCAATTCTCCATATTGTAATTGGTTTTGAAGCACATTTTAGATAGGGAGATCTGATCTGTACTTTCTGGACATAATTATTAAATGAGTACAATACACAAACTAATTTAACTTAGGACAAGACACAACACCCAGTTCTCCTGCCGTCATCTAATCTATGAGAAAGTATAAAATACTTCATTTAGCTAATTAATTATTAATTTTAAACCCTTTCTAAAATTGAACCCAGGCTCTTAGCTCAGTAAGCAGTCGCGTTACCGACCGTGCTAAAGTGATGGGCCATTTTATGTGTCGTGCGGGAACGTGAGTCCTTAAATCGTATATTAGGGCATGTTAAAACTAGCGTTTTATTTCTTGGATCGATTCTTACCTCTCCGAGCTAACTTAATTAATTTGCACCAAAACCCGCTTCAGTGGCCGAACTGTCTAAGGCGTCATTCTCGTACTTTCGTGCTAATGAAGGGGAGATTGGGGTTCGAATCCCGGTTGGGTCTACTGAGGGTGGTTTTTCCTAAATGGTTTCTCACTCTCCTGCCACGCAAATGTTTTTATATTACCTCTAAAATTATTTCGTTATCTCCCCTGCTCTATTAGAGTAATTATTACATGTGCGTATAGACTTAACAGGTAGTAAAACGTGGCAGTAAATAATTATAATAATACTGTACTGACACTGATGGAGAGTTTGAGATTTGAACCCCGACAGGGTATATTAAGGGTAGTTTTCTACATATGATTTATCATTTTGGTTTTCCCAACCTCCCTTCGTGCTAATGTGAGTGCGTTCCCTTAATGTCTCTTTATCTCTTGGATTAAGTTTTTAACAACTATGGTGTTAAACGTACCATTAAAAAAAAAGGGCGTACATCGGAATGAAACAAGGTATACTCGGCCTATAATGGCTCTCCCAAATCAATCCATCCTTGGTTCGCTACCTGTTTAAAAAACACATTCAAAAATGCGTGTGGTAAAATTTCTTTTAAAAAATTCCGTAGAAATAAGATACAAAAAAAAAAAAAAAGTTTTTGTTCCTGACTAAATATGTATGAATGTTTTTNAAAAAAAAAAGAAAAGTTTTTGTTCCTGACTAAATATGTATGAATGTTTTTTGCGCCGTTAGCTCGAGAAAACCAGACCGACTACTTATTGTGCAAAATACCCAGATAATTGCAGTGATTAGGAAACAAATAAGTAACTGTACACTCGAGAATAACATAGCTTCCTCGGGCAAATGATCCGGTAATTCTCAATTGAGCATCTGGATCAGATATTAGGGTCTGCCTGGTCTTTTTTGTTAGTAATAATTATAACCGATGGAGCGTCGCGAAACATCGACGTTTCTTTACCTTATCCCGGTTCCACTGTATTTCACACTAGGCGCTATGATACCCTCTGGGGGTATATTGATACGCCTTAATACAATTAGGATTGGTCAATAAATATGTAAATACATTTATAACAATTTCACACTTGATGGCAGAACTTATAACTTGGGCTATGGGATGTAGCTCGGCACGTCTTCCTACCCGTTGGCGATATGTGCAGCTCTAACTAATCAAAAGGCAAAGGATGAGAAAGATGAATAATACGCACATTTCAATCGCACCAGTGGGCACGTGTTTTAAAGCCGCGTCCCCACTTTGTCAACAAAAATCCAGTCTAAAGTAAATACGACGAGGATGACGTGATTATTTGCTTGTGCTGCATTCCCAATCATCGCGTCCAAAATTCAAAACTACCGCGTAAAAGAAGGTTTTGGGGATTTATTCCTTTGATATTTACTGATAGTAGAGGTAAAATCAATTGACACGCCAGTTTTGTTTTTTTTGTCGATCGGAAAAGTCAGTTGAAACGTCTCATCAGGGTAAACATTATTCGGCCTGGTCGGCCGACATTTTTTTTTATCACTTGTTAGGCCATACGCATATTATGATAGCTACTCTAACGGGGTAGAGATGAGGAAGGAAGAGTTGTACAGGTGATCTACCCGCATTTTCTTGGGGGTAGAGTGGGGAACTATTTAGGAAAAAAACACTCTCATTAGATCCGACAGTGGATTTTAGCCCCAATCTCCCTGTCATTAGCAGGCCAGTCTAACACGAGAACTATGCTTTGTACCATTTGGTCACTGGAGTGGGTACAGACAATGTTGATTCATTGGGAACGCGGCTTAAGGTGTCAAGCTTGCAATAGAATTAAGGATTGCCAAGTTAATGGAAAACCGGGAGACCAGGTGAAAACAAAGGTATTTCATTAAAAAACTAGGAAAAATACTAGAATATTTGTGGTTCGGATAATTTGGCTGCAAACTTTAAATAGTGAAGAACCCGCTTCGGTGGCCGCGTGGTCTAACGCGCGACTCTCGCGGTAGACTAGACTGCCGATGACGGGAAGATCGAGGATCGAATCTCTGTCGGGTGTACTAATAATGGGTTTTCCTAAATGGTTTTCTACTCTCCCTCCACGCAAATGAGAGTATAATTTCTTTAAATATAACCTAATCCCTAAAACCATTAGTGTAACTAGACATAAGCGTATAACCCGAACGGGTAGTAAGATGTGGTGCTAAAAAAAAGGTGAAAAAAGTGAACAGAGTTGAACACGTGATTTACTAATTGAAAACGGCATAACACGCAATAAAATAGAAAATATATTCGTAGGATAACCCGAGATCAAACCAAGCTCCTTAAACCTCGTTGTCGAACACTCTACTTAGTGACAAGCTTAGTGTTGGTCTATTCCCTTATCGTTAACACTAGGGGTCAATGAAAATCTCGAGGTCATTACCGAACAAACACTTGATGCTTGGATTGGGATTTATTTCCCAACTCATCTGATGTAGATTGGAGTCAACCAGAATTTACGGTGCACTCCATGAGTGAGCAGTGCACTTATTCTTCAAGGACATGAACCCGTGACCTTCTACTTCAAGCCAGCTGGTTTGGTTCTTTTGCTTCTGTGATCCTGCAAATTGTTTTTCCAGATAAATTGTCGTTGTTCGGGATATTAATATTTATTTGGTTGTGTTGGCAACATTTATGGGTGTGTTAAGATTTGTATTTAATCATGGTTTCAACAATAATACTACTATTTTTTTAAACATCGTTTTGGGCTATACGCTTATATACTAACCACGCTAATGGTTATAGGGATGAGGAAGGTTATATTTATAAGTTTACCCGCATTTGAGTGGAGGATGAGTGGAAAACTATTTTGGAAAAAACCTTCAACACACCCAACCGATTTTTGAACCTCAATCTCCCCGTTATCCGAAGTCTAGTCAACTGCGAGAGTGACGCCTTAAACCATACAGCCACCGAAGTGGGTGATACTACTATTACAGTCCAATTTTCATAGGAAAGGTATTTTATAAAATACAAACATATCAAATTTGACCGCAAGTTTTAAAAACTATTTTATTAATGGTATTTTACAGGTATTGACAATATCTATCAAAAGTGACAGCTGTATATTACATGACCTAACGTATGAATACGGGAAAGTAGTTATAGTAACTTTATTTAGCGATCAGCTAAAGTTTTTCCTATGAAAATTGGACTGTATAGATAGTGGCAGATGGGGAAGAATTTAGGGGGGAAACACTACTCTCAGTATACACAGCCTAAATTTGATCTCTGACCTTCCCCGACAAACAAGATCAGACGAGGTACACGCCTTAGTCCATACCTCACCGATTAAGGTCCAGACCCGGCAACAGAATTGTTGGTACCCAATACCATGACTGTTTAGACCCCTCTCCCTCTTCCCTTCCTAGACAGGTACATAGCTGCAACTAAGAAAATAACAAGGAAAATAAAACAAACTATTACTATTCGCGTAACAAATTATTATTGTTCGTTTGGCAAATTATTATTATTATTATTAGATATTTAATCAATAATATATTCAGTTATAATTTATTCTCTTTTTACAACTTTTTACCAACTCTTACAGATTTATTTTTTAGTGTAGATATTGTCAGATGGGTGCTGCATTTGCAAGTTGAAAGTGTGGGTGCCTTCCCCAGGCTGGTACAGGTGTTACCCTAGTGCCAGCCTATTGTCTGGCCAGCGTAAACATGGTGATAAGGTGTGATCCTATTTACAAAGGAATAAACTTAATCTGACGGCTAGAAAAGCTACTAGATCTACTTTCGCGTATTCATACCTCAGGTCATGTTATCTATAGCTGTCACTTTAAATAGATATTATCAACACCTATAAGATAACACTAATAATATAGTAAAGTATTATCATTGTTGATCGTAATAAAACATATTTGTATTTTTTTAAAGTTCTTTTTATTAAAATCCTACTAATACTATTAACATAGCATCTATTTTAAACACATCTTCAACGAAGTTAGCTTAAGTACATACATTTTCTTGAATTTTCCAAAATATTATATCTAAAGTGTAAAGCCTTTTGGGGCACGTATGACAGTAACACAAATTTAGTTTCAATGTAACATAACCATAAACTTTTAAATATAAAACTTAATTGTGTTAAATTACTTTTAAAAATGGCACGCGTCACTTGATTTGGCCATTCAAATCAGCACGGTTGTTGGAGGACACTGGAGTCAGAACATATTAAAAGGCTTTCATCAATTCGAACCGTTGATACTCTTTTAGAGATTCTCTTTTTGGCAACATTCCTTTTGACCGTAGATAACAATGGGTTTGACCCTTCGTCCATAATAATTAGGTCATCACTCTTGTGAGTGGTTTGCTGCGGCTTTCAACGTTTGCCTATCCTGAGCCTAAGTTTTTTTTTACATCATTGTACCTCTTCTTCTATAAACATTTTCTCTTACCTGTTTCGGTGGCCATATGCTCTAAAGCGTCATTCTCTTGTTGAACTAGACTACCGATGTCAGGGAGATCGGGGTTCGAATCCCGGTCTGATGTACTTTACTGAGGGTGGTTTTACAAATGCTGTGAGCATGGAATGTGCTGGACTTGGATCACCAATTTAGCTTAAAAATATTTTTTTTACCAGTTACTAAAATAATTTTATTAGTTTTTTAGACCTGCTTCAGTGATCGCATGATCCAAGGCGTCACTATCGCAATAGACTAGACCGCTGATGACAGAAAGATTGAGATTCGAATCCGATCGGGTTTATTGAGAATGGTTTTCCCTAAATGGTTTCTCACTCTTTCTCCACGAAAATGTGGGTACACTACCTCTAAATTCAACCTTCCTCATCCTTAAATCACTATCGTAATTAGTGCATATGAGAGTATATAACCTTCACTGGTAGTCAGACGCGGTACCAAAAGAATAAATAATTTTATTTCTACTTCAAGTCATGTGAGCTGGAGCTTTCAATTTGGATAGATATTATCAACATTTATAAAATAACACTAATAATATGGGGACATGTAATTAATTTTGACCAAAAAACATATGTTTGTATTTTTTAAAAGGTCCTTCCTACCAAAGTCTTAATATGTCTATTTAATAAGTCATGTAGTATCTGTTTTTCTGGCCATAGTTTTTCTCAAACTTCCTGATAAGGTACGAATCTGAAACCTCTCACACTGGTTACTAAAGTGCTGTACCTAAAAAATTCTTAAAACTAGATGTTTTGCAGGGGGGAGGGGTGAACCAGATGGGCTTATGCACACCGCGGTCACGTGGCTAGTGGTATGGGTATAGTTTTGGTCTGTGGATCATGACATATTTACTAGAAAAATCAGTATTTCGAAAACAAAAAATTCCTATAAACTGGCAGAGGCATGGACACAAATCACGCTAACTTCTGTTTTTTTTATAATACATAAATAGATAAAAAAATCAACAGTGAACAACCAACCTCGGTGGCGTAGTTAGCTAACGCGCTAGTTTCGTGTTGAAGTAGAATGCCGAGGACGGGGAGATCGAGGTTCGAATCTCGGTCTGGTGAAACTTATGTTTTTTTTATAATACATAAATAGATAAAAAAAATCAACAGTGAACAACCAACCTCGGTGGCGTAGTTAGCTAACGCGCTAGTTTCGTGTTGAACTAGAATGCCGAGGACGGGGAGATCGAGGTTCGAATCTCGGTCTGGTGAACTGGGGGTGGTTTTCCCTAAATGGTTTTCTACTCTCCCTCCATGTCAATGCGGGTTCACTTCCTTTAAATTCAACCATCCCAATCCCTAACCCATTAGCGTAATTAGTACGTAAGCGTATAACCCGAACCGGTAGTAAAACGCGGTGCTAAATTAAATTAAAACAGTGAACAGACTTAGCGAGAAATCCGTAATTGCGCTTGGACCGCTGTAGAAACATAAGTGACAACAAAATATTGTTGGACCTCGTCACCACGCACTTGTAAAGATAGGTTAACTCATCCCGCAGATAGTTAGATTTGTTTAAAATAATTCGGTCTCAACGCATACGCCTGTGTAAAATAATATAGACCACGTGACATAAATCCGTTAGCGTAATGGTTCACTCGAGCTCTCGGGTTGGTTATGGACGTGTTCGCCCAATTATGCCCGTGTAGGCAATTTGTATTGCTGTATTGTCGCGCAGTCAACTTAACGACAGGCGCCATATCTGTGTACTTTATCTGATATCACACGAGCTTACTGACATGTTGTCGTTCCCTTACCTTCGTTGTTTGCGGGGGACTATAAAAAAAAAGGCTGAATTCAAGCTGTTCCGATCTAATCTGTGAATCCTGCATTAGTCAGGCTGCGGTCGATTTCTAGACGCTGTTCCTGGGATTTAAACCTGGCGTTTTAACTTGATTGTAATAGCATTGCTTTCTTTCAGAGTCTTATGGTTATTTGTACTCTTAAAATAGTTATAAACCTGTATGTTAACTATTCTCCTCTGTCGTTTGTATTTGATTATATATCACTTGACACTATAATGAACTAGTTGCACCCCAAATCATGTTGCTACACTAGCATAGATTATGTATATTTATATGCAATATCCCCCCACCCCCCTCGTTGGGCACATGGTCTAAATATCAAGATAATTTAACCTGGTTTGCCGGAGACGGGAAGGTTGGGATTCGACTCCCGTTTGGGGGTATTGAAGGTGTTTTTTTCCCCATAAAAATCTTCCTCATCCTTGTACCACTAATGTGAATATGAAGGATAGATCGAACAGGTAGGAAAACACGACGCGCAAAATAAGTTTAATTTGTATTAGGACAGTATTTACTAATAATAAATACTCTTCAAATAGTGTATGAAGAGATTTAAAATTTCACTTTTCATATTTAGACATTATTGTAATCGTGAACATTCTCGGCCTTGATATTCTGATATTCTTAAATGCTTTGAAACGAAAAAAAGTGAGTCTTGCAATTCTCTCTGTCCCACTGTCTGTCCCTCTATCTCTACGTTCCTGGGGCTACAACCAACACAATCTGATGTATTTTGTTCAAAATAACTTGGGTCTGTATATATTTTTTTTAATGATTCCAGCCTTCAAATAGGGATGGTTTATATAAGATAATTTTTGAAAATTTGGCATTTTTTTCCGAAAATTGCTTTAACAATTTAGTTTAAAATATATTTCTGAAAAGTGTTTGACATGGCAAATAAGACTGTGTATTTGTTTTAGGAGAAAAAACAGCTTAAGTGTCGTTTACTGGTGATTGACATTTGAACATTTGAATTAAAAAACAATTGTTTTGACGTTTTCTGTTATATGTATCTGGGGATCATTTTACATGGTAAATAAGTATGTATTTATTTTAAAAAAGGTATTTGAGGGTTGTATGTAGTCTGCGATTGTGTCGTACCATTTATTTTGAAAATATTTATCACACTTGCTGTATGAAAAAAAGTACATAACTTTAATGAGATGTCCGTAAAGAGACGCACTTCACATAGATGATCGTTTAATTTATCGTAATTCTAATATTAATTGACTTATATAAGATTGTATTTAGCTACACAATTATATGTCTCAAGCATACATACACCTTTTATATGTGTGTCATTATTTTTTTATATTCTCGTTTAGAAGTATTATTACTTTATGAGCAGTAAAGTTGGGATTACTCCAAGAAGCGAAGGACCTCACAGGCGGTGTCCTACCTTAATAATTTTTTTTTTAAAGATACGTTTATATGAACGTTGCTAAACGCTTGATGGGAAAGAAAATATAACGACCCTTCAAATTAGTTGATGGTCTTTAAACGACAACTGGAAAGAAAACTTGTCTTTACGATCCGTAGATTTACCGACGTTAAAAGGTGTAATTAGAGAGTTATTAATTGACTGACTGGTAAAACACCAAAGCACACCTGCTTATATATAGCACAGCTACAGTTTTATTTGAACAATGATGAATATATTGACCACGGCTCTAACGTTAGTAAATTCTAGTTGTATTACTAATGGGGTTGGTGTTCAAAAAGCTGCAAAAATATGAATTCAATTAGGCTTCTACTAGTGGCCTTTTTTTTACACCTAGTCCTACTAATCGTTCTGGCTAAACACATTTAACTACACTACTGACCTAGCGATTAGAAAGGTAAAATTTAGAGTATATATACCCGCATTTACTAAGAGATAGAGAGAGAAAAATAATTTAATATAAAATATCCTTGCTATACATGGGTGGGATTTGAACCTTGACCTTACCGTCACTGACAAATGTGCTAGACGAGCTTAGAATTTAGTCCGTGTGTCCATCGGTGCAGTTATAAATTGTTTATACCGGAATATAATCTAAGATATTTCAAAAACCACTACCGTTTTGGAGAATCTTGAAACCAAATCACTGAATATTAAAGATGTGATCAATTTCTAGCTTTCTTAAAATAGGATAAAATTGATTTTATTTCGAAACATTCGGTCAAGTTAGAATACCTCTTTTTTCTCATTTCAAAAGATTATTTTTTGCCAATTACAGTCTGTGTTTTTTTTATTAAGGCAGTCCAAATAATGACAGAATATATTTAATGACTCTTTGTGTTGCTTTTATAGCGCCAAACTTACCCAATTTTTTCTATTATTCTTTTGAACTTTGAGCACTCCAGACGTCATCACTGGAGGAGGATATAAAACTTTTTAGCACCCGTTCGGCTTATACGTGGATATTAAACTAAACTGAAGGTTTCATTATTGGTGTTTTATGTGTTTTTCAAGTTTGGTCTGAATATATAAATTAATGTAATGGATATGGACAATCTTGCCATCTAAGTCCTTAACATAATTAAACAATAAATGGTTCCGCACAATCATACATACATTCTCATATAGACAAATCGCTTTGCTCGTTGGGGTCTCCGCCCGCAAACCCTCATTGAGTTTTATTTGCAAGTGGATGTAAACTAATGTAATTCCAGCGTTGTTTTGAACGTAACAACTTAAAGTTACCGGTAATTGTATTGTATTTTTCACACATTAATTTAGTTTCTTCAGAATTATAGGGCAGCTAGAATCATCAAATGAGGCACGCTTATGGAAATTGGATCTGCCAAGTTTTATAATTCTAGCTGTCCCATAAGTGTGTCAGAAAATTAAAAAATGTGTGGAAAATGTGCGAAATTTACCTAAAATAAAAAAAATCTAGCTCTATCTAAGGTGTAACCGATGGAGATACGACAAAAAGTAATAGGACCAAACTTGTGGATCTTGCCAAAATCCGTAGCTGCTGGTGCAATCCGTCTTTTGATAGGTCTTAACGTTTAGCCACAAGAGACCTCCAAAGAAAGGTCCGCACCAACTTTAAAGTTGCTCCGCCATTTTGAATTTTTTTCGGGGGTTAAAAATGTTTTGTTTTTTTAACTTTTTGGAATTTTCCCGTCGGTTACAGGCTAGAAGATGTAAGTTTGCCAAATTTCAAGTTTCTAGCAGCAAGCTCATCTGGAAGTGGGTAAACATTAATGTCAGTGAGTGAGTCAGCCATGTGGCTTTATGGTAGTACAATATTAGTTTGTGACAACAGCTATCGCTAAAACACCCCTTAATAGGTTTTCCTCATGAAAACAAACATTATTTCAATCATGTTTTAAAAAAATAATTGATATACCTATTTTTTATAAGTCCCTAAATTTTCCAAAATTATTCATCAGTAAATCACCCTAAAATGATTTTTTTAGGCTATGCATATTCATTTAGTATGTAATGTAGTTGATTTTTGGACTGCTCTCATATATTTAAAAAGGTCATGGATGAAGGTATTTTTCTTTAAAGTATCGTAAAGTATGAAAACACTTTTCACAATACCGAAATACAAAATTGCCTGTATCTTTGTGATATGATCTAAGACTTTATTATTCATTTTAATGAGTATTACAAGATCCTAAAGTTCTGAACTTTTTTTTTAACAACTTGTGTATATACGTAATGTCGAAATAGAAGTTAGTACGGATGTGTGGAAGTGGACATAATGAGTGAAGAACGACGCTGATCACGGGAATAATCCTATACAGTTTAGCAGTAGAGCATTTGCGCCCCAAGCTAAGGGGCCGCATCTGTGTCTAGGTCTTCCCATTGGTCTCTTCCTATTTGGTTTACCATTCAATACCCTAAATACGGTTATAGAATTTCCCATTCGCGCTGCATGTCCTGCCCACCGTAATCTACTAGACTTGACTATCCTATCAATGTTTCATTTAGAGTTACAAAACTTAAAATGTCAGGTTTATAATGCCAAAGGGGCATCTAGACATCTTTCGCCTTCCCTTTTGTCTCGAATCATTTTGTCAAATAACAAACTACATCCTAGACTATGTGAGTGTTCAAAAAGTCTGCAACGCGACTGTGTTCCGGTAGACAGCCCCCTTAATTTGGTCTAAACAAATGTAGTGGGATTATTGTAGGAAGAAAATAATCTTATTTACTAAAGTTACCTTAAATATTGTCACACATTCATACGTCAGTTAAGGTTGTATGCAGCATTCACTTTTGCTAGATATTATCAGTACCTATAAAATAACATTAATAACACATGTTATCAAAGCTGACAGCAAAAAAATGTGTTTGTATGTTCTAAAGGTTTTTTTAAATGTCCATTCGTAAGAAAATCAAGGTATAGGTCTTCTCTCACGTAATCAAGTGTGATTAATTCACTCATCTTATCTGCAGCTGTCAGTATATATATATATATATATTCTCTATATTATATAAAGCGATTATCAATTTTTTTGCCTAAAGAAAATATGTGTGTGGTTTTTTAAAAGGCTCTTTCTATAAAAATTGGACTCAATATAATATCTTGTTTCACTTGAGAGACGTGTTTGACATTAAAGAAATTCACGTTCTCCAGTGACTCGTCACGAAATATCGCCTCGCCGGCGAGAACAGAACTGCCACAGTTATCAAACAATAGGTCCGTATTAACGTGGCTTCAGTTCCTTGTGACAGATACTGCTCCATTTATGCCCGTACACGTTGAGATGAAATGCACATTACGGAGAAAGAGAAGGGTGAAAACTCAAAAGTGAAGTCATGCGTATAGTATTTTTAACAACGCTCCCTTTTGATGTGGTTCTACGAGAAATTTTACAAAGTAAAAGTTAACATTCTCCAGCTGCTGAGTCGCTATTTTATGTTTTATAACGTCGTCTTACTACCTGTTCAGACTATAGTCACGTTTTTTATCACGCTGTCTAAAACGTCAGGATAAAAACTGACAAGGTTTCTGATGAGGTTGGAATCTCGTCCGGGTGCATTAAGGGTGGTTTTTCAAACACATATCATTGAGATGTTTCCTTTTTATTTCCATGCTAATGTCGCTGCATTTTCTCAAAGTCGTTCTTCTTAGATTAAATTAACACTAATTAAGATTACTTATCTTGTATTCAGAAAGTTTGGGTTCATCCCCCGTCGTGTGCAAAGGCGTCAGTTTTGTATTTTCTGTACTGTCAGATTCCTAAATGGTCTCCCACTTTTCCTTCACGCAAATGCAGGTATACTTCATCTAAATTATATCTTTCTTATCCCTACCTCATTAGTGTAACTATTCTAACAGTCCAGACAAGTAATGTATACGTGTAATACGTAATAATTAGTATAAAAATTAACTGCTACCAGTATAAATGTATTGATGTCTTATTTTGGGGTCAACATATAATTAAAAATAATGGTGGCGACCCGCAGGACTCTTTAGCAGCAACTCATTTCCCACTTGCATTATTATTATTATTATTATTATTATTATTATTATTTATTAAAGGTACATACTGCTTTCCTTGTTGCGGCTTAAAGGTCCCCTTAGTGCCTGAGGGCTGCGTGTTCTTTCCACGTCTTACCTGTTCCTTAAACTAAACAATACAGCGCTTATTCGCACGACGTGAGGTCAAGTAACAGTATTGTTCCGACTTGTGACGCAAGCCACTCATATATAACTTCATTTACAGACGAAAAACAAATCGAGGATTAGTTTTACTATATAAAAACATACAGTAACGTCATAATACAAAATAAATAAGTCACCCGCAACGGTGGTAGCATGGTAACTATCGCATTAGATTGATCACCTGGGATGGGGGGGATCTGAGTTTGAACCTTGGTAGGGTGTACTGAGGGTGTTTTTTTATAAATAGTTTTTCACTCACCTGCTACGTAAATTTGGGCACATTTCTCATAAATTCAACCTTCCTCATTCCTAAACTAATAGTGAAATCATACGGCTAACTTGGACGGGTAGTACGAAACAATAAAAAAATACAAATCATGAGTTCATTGAAAGGGTTGATTTAATTATGTCTCGAAATATAAAACCTAATGTCGTTTTCGCTTCAAGATTTCAATTTTCTTAGTGGACTAAACAGAATCACCGGCGAATACATTTTACATTAATATTTTCCCAATAGATTAATTAAATAATGATATTAAGTCATTATAGAAAAACGATAAAAATTGATAATATAACACACACATAAAAAATGTCAACGTTGAAAAGGGTGCGCTATACCGCGTGGGCAAATACCACGCGTGTGTTGGCAACTAATTTCGACGTGTTTGTTGCGTTACATCCGAACGACATTGCCTACTTGGTGAATTCGAAGCTATTTTTAGATGCGAGTTACATCTTAACTTGACGCACCTTAGCACTTTAAGCACGAATTTACTTAGACGTCAATGTACGAATTAGAAAAAGAGGGAATAAAATGAACTGTTAATCCTGTGAGGCCTCTTGTTCATCTACTAATAACACTTCCCCTCTTCCATTTACAAGTATAAGCACTCACTCTACTATTGGCTCCAGGACACAATTGACTTGCATTTCAAAATTACCTTTTACTTATTTACTATTCTAAATATACATATAATTCCAGGGACTTTTTTTTAATCCACATCCTGGCAAGAACATTTCTACAGGTCATTTTCGCGAAAAATAAAATAAAACTATACCAGGTACATTTTTTTGGCACTTCAAGACTATTTTTTATAATTATTTAAGAATTTATAGTTTCTGTTTCAACTTTATATCTTTAAAACTCGCCGAATAAAATCTAAATTCATAAACATGGGAAATCATATCCTGACGGGCCGTGACGTCACAGCTGGGCGACGTTCTTAAAGCGATCTCATTCTTCGGAGTGTTTTTTTATACAGCTTAATAGTGTTTCGCGATTACACTATAGGTACTTAACTCTACCCGTGCTCTTGGACACATATCTAAAGGTGTCAGTTTGTTATTGTGTAGTTTTCTGGTGACGTGGAAACAAAAAAACTTAATACTAATTACCTCAATTAGAACGTAAGTTCTCTTAACACAACACTAAATTAAGAACTCAGAACTCATCAAATATACACCAAGATACTTCCATACATAAATAATAAATCTAACTAGTACAACGTCTCCACTATGGTAGAGAGTTTGAAGTCTTAAGTCCGATGAGGGTTTTCGAATCTTGTTCGGAAACACGAGTATATCATTTATATATGCCAAATATATTAGAAGCTCACTAAAATTAGAAGTTTCGAAACTCTAGTAACTCGGATGTGTTAAACTCCCTAGAAAATAAAAATAATAATTTCAAGTGGTACCAGGATTAAACTAGCGCCAGCTGGATATAAAAAGATTTCCCGAACCATTAGACTAAATCTTGAAACTTGAAGATTAAGGACCTAACAGATACTTTACGAGTACCATCCTCCTCAAGGTATAACGTAGGGTGTGGTCTTTAAAATAAATTGATCTGTCGAATATAGTCGTTAGGCGAAATTAATTCTTCAAATGCTACGTTGTCCATCATGACTGTACTAATTGTGCTCATTAAGGCGGGAATAAATAACCTATTATTAAAGATGGCTATGGGCATAGAAATAAGAACGTCTTAACTCTCGAGCGTGAGTTTTTCAGCGATACTTTGTGTTTCTCCGGTTCCACTGTCCGTTTAATGAGGAGGTCACGAACTCCGGACGGAAAGTTGAACCACCCACCCACCGCTTGTCTACTTGGGTGAAATACGTCCAGTTCCCTAACAGCGAGAAGAGTATCTTAGTTTGGTCTGTCAGGGCACGTTCGGAAAGACATCTAAATAGTGTGGGTGCGCCCAAAAGGACGGCACGCTGGAACATTCATGGCGGTAAACCAGAGCCACACAAAGTATTCAAGGTACCTAGGACAGTGGCATTTTTTGGGGGCCCCTTTCATACAAAATAATCAAATAATTTTTTTTGAAAAATTATAATATTTAAAATGTGAACATGAAAAATATGTAGCTTTTTATTTTATTTTTTTTGCTTCGCGTCTTTTTCTACTCTCGTCTGGGATGTACACATTTAATCACGCTAATAGACAAGATATAGAGGAAAGGAGAATTTAAAGGAAATTTACCCGCATTTTATTTCGGATCCTGACCTTTCCTTTACCGGCAAACCAGACATTTAGTCCGCGTGTACATTAGTTTAGTTCGTATATTATAAGATACTTAAGGAGGTTAAGTTTTAAATATTTTAACCTTAGTCATAATTTAGGAACTGTATCTTATTACCACACATCCAAGCAATCTGTATATTTGCACTAATGTGCTCGGGAGGATAAAGGTTGGAATAAGATGAAATATACCTGAATTTGCGTGGGGGGAGGGTGGATAACCATAGAGGGGGGAGAACTCACTACGCCCCACTGAGATTCTAACCTTGACCTCCCCGTCACCTGCAAATTAGCGCAGATTAATTTGACACCTGAGCCTTCTCGCCCACCTGTGCGAGTTTCATTAAAATATTCCATAATCAAACGAATAGGCAACTAAAGTCGTTGGTGCTTGATCTGAAAACTCTTTTTGAGCTAAGCTATCTTACCGTTTAGAAAGTATTGCAGTTACTATTAAAAACTGGAGTAGCTTAGTATACGAAATGCAAATAGCCCGAACATTTAGTAATTAATAATACGTGAGAACAAAATAAAATGTACTAAACATGTTTAATTAAGATAGGTCCCCATGGCTAATACATTAGCACTAATTATACTCTTTCTTCTAAACACGACTTAAATATTATATATATAGTACCAGAAAAATATCTTACATTGGAACAGAATAACATCAGCTACGAGTAGATTACATCTGGCTTTTGTTTAGGAAAAATCTTTAATAGGTCTCCTACACGATCAGTCGGACTGTAAGTATTAATAAAGTAATAATTAATATTGACATTAAGACTGATCATGTAGGGGCAGTATTAATGAACTGATGGCCGGACTGACTAAAATACTGATGTGATCCGAATTTTCGGATCACATCAGTCTCAGTCCATCAGTCTTGAAAGTGGTGGGAGAGACTGACAGTAGTACTGACAGTATGACTGACTATGTGCACGTTCTCGTCAGTATTTCCTCCAGTCTCAGTAGCAAACATGACTGCACACGTCTTTTTCTTATCATCCAAGTTGTTGCACGCTGCACGCAGGAGCTGAGACTGATACAAATAATGACGCTAAGACTGACCGTGTACGGTCTTGTTGTAAATACTGATGCATACTGACAGTCTGACTGATCGTGTAGGAGCCCTACAAATCTTCACAGAATCAGAAAACATTAATTGTCAACGAAACACTGATTACATATAACTATTTTTTTAGCAAAGTCAAAAATGCTATCTTTGATATCTGAGACTCGTTTCGTTTCAATGTTTATTACCTACTAGAATGTTACCCGTTAGTTTAAATACAGTTATTACAAACGAGTTGGCAATGAAACGTTTTCGTGAAAAGAAGTACATGCACAGTTTAAATTTAAAGTTTTTTTTTCGCAATGATGTTTTTTCAATGTTTTTTATTTTTTATTATGAAGCGGATAAATGAAAGGTAGAAAAGCAAAAGGGAACATAAACATTTTCCGCAATACCAGACCACACACGCGCTATGCGAAAGTAGTTTGTGTTAATATGCTATAAAATATTAGTAGTTAATGTTTTCATGTATGAGTGCAAGCTTACAATGTATTTTAATCAGTAAACTATTTCTTTTTTTTATTTCTTAGAGTCATGCAATTAATTTTTTCTTCACATTTCAAAGTATTCTTATCATGGCACATAAAATTCACATCCTCGTTAAAATGTTGGTATTAATTAGTAAAGTTTCTCTGGGTTTTTTAGATGTGAAATAAATCAAACATAATTTAAGAATCTCTGTTAGAATGTATTATTATTTATGATTTATAAGTTTTGCATATGTCAAATTTATAGTTCATGTGTAAATACCCATATGTGTAAAATTAATGACTATGGTCAAATATTTCATGGCAGTTGCTTTTTAATCCATATATATATATTTGTAGTTAACATTCATTAAAAAAAATTCTAGTGAACTTATTTTGCTTACTACTAAAGTTAATTGGGTAATTTGGAATTTATATATGATTATATAATTTTTGACTACCAATATTTTTCTTTTGGAGTAAGTTTTTCCTTCTCAAAATCCCTATTTCAACAAGATTATTATATAATTGTCTCTTATAATCGTCCACTGTACACCTAGCCCGGATTAAAACCCCGACCCTCCCGTCAACAGTAAATTATACTAGATTATCTGCGTGCCTGTCCTATCTTGTCACAAGCCCTTTCTTATTTTAAACTTAACCAGTTATTTGGTGAATTATTCAGTTGGCTTTATCGTTAAAAAGCCCCCATTGTTAAAATATTAATGTTGACTAAAATACTTGTTGATCCTGCTAATTTATGTGTGGATACCCATCTCTATTCATCCCGACTTATAATTCACTTAGGCCTATCAACCTCTTTACACAAACAATTAGAAATAAACATACTGAGGTGGGTTTTATGGTGCAATTTCGGTTCAACTATCAAGATCAAAATGTAAAATAACCATTGTGTTGAGGTTGAGGTTTTGCTTTTATTTGGCTTTAGAGACATTAAATTGTCTTACTCTGCAATTAAAATAAATTATCTGATTTATGTGCCCTTTAGTTTCTATTTACTTGCTAATGTTCAGCGTGTAATGGACGTTTTACTTACGGAATGTCAAAGTAATTAAAACGAATCGTTACATAATTAGACAGTGAAATTCGTAAACTACCTTTGTATATACCCTAAGTTTATAATAGCTTTAAACTGTTATGGAAATATCCATTTCTGTTTTGAAATATTTTTTTAATTACATTTAGAATTATGGGAATGAGAAAATAGTAGCTATACATAAAGCTCACCAAAGAATTAAAGTAGTTTTCATTATAATATTTGATTGGTTGGGTCTTATTCCCTGTTGTTTTAATCTATTTTTAAAATTTTCATAACGGGAGGTTGAAATATTTGTGTCCATAGATATCTCAGTTTATCGGGATATATTGCTCTCTTATTTGGATTTTTCAAGTTTCGGAATTAAAAATAAATACATATGGCATGATCTATAGAGTCCATACCAAATTGAAGCTCTATAGATTATTGTTAATTGGGAGGAAGAGCCCTGGAAAGACAGATAAGACTTCGCGTGGATTTTATATTTGTAAATAATTAAACAAATAACTTATAGGACATTTAATAAAGTACAATTCTTAGTTAAACTTATGTAAAGATTACAACAGTATTCATTTATAAACCTTCATGGTCTCAAAATAGTTTATCTTCTTCAGTATTTTAACATTTAAAAACATATAATTCAATATACCTAATTAACTTTAGCATAAACAAATTAAGGTGTGAAAGAGGAACTGCACTAGCTTTTTTTCTTAAAACTGCGTAGAAAACTAACCCGAGCTCACGTGGGTGATTGTCCAACCTTGCGGCCAATCCTGCTGGTTAATATAGGCCTAGTCGTATTTAATTTCTTACTAGATTTACTACAGTTGAGTTGTAGGAACAAATCAAAATGTTTCTAATCTTTATGTTTTAATGTTATCTTTGCCTATTGCTAGTTTCACTGTCGCGCAGCTGTGTGTTGTAAGACGCATACATGACTACGGCGAACATAGGCTTATTATATTGTTTTGATAAACTAAATAAAGTTTTGCTCATTTAAAACCTTTCGAGTAGGCCTATACAACAAACAAATATGTGTAATACTATCTATACACGCTTTAGCCAATGATTTATAATTGCATCCTTATTGTAATTACTTTACTGATCCGTCAAATTAGCGGTCGTTGCATACTCGAAGGGGAAAAAGCCTCATACTTCAATATTTATTTTTAGAATGCCATTTCTGATGTTCAAAACCATTAAAATAAACCCCACTTATATGAGAATAATTTTTAAATAATCTTTTTTTTTAAAAAGACTTAGTTTACTCTACTAAGCCTAGATTTATATTTTAAGTGACCAAATGGGTAAGACATATAATAAATGGAACTAACTATTTGGTTAATAATGATAATAAAACTATATACAAGAGGTTATATAAAAAATTAGGATAAGTGTAGCTCGAGTGATGAAGCAAATATATGAAGGTAGAATGTGTGGATCAAAAGGCAGGGGTATGCCATGTAAGACTTGGTTAAATGTTGCAGATGAATGTGGGAAAAGAGAAAAATTAAGAGTTTTAAGAATAAAATATTATATATATATATTTCAATTGAAATATTTAAAGTGATTTAATGGGTAAGACATTTAATAAATGGAACGAAGTGGTTGGTTAGTAATTATCATATATGTATATCCATATATTAGCTATATATATATATATTTATGTATACAGACATATTTTGTCTTAGAGTGACTTTTTAAAAAAACACTTAAGTGTTATGTTATTTGGCAAGATAATTTAAAAAGTATATAAACAAAGTGTTTTCTTATATGTTTCTAAAATACTTAACAATTGTTCATCATTCACTCTAACAAACATATTTTAGCAATTAAAACATCCGTTTATTTCTGATGTATTTGGTCTAAGCTAACAGTTCTACAACGCTAATGTTTACTGATATTTTATTTTTATTTAATACTGGTCTTAATATGCAAATGTGTTTTATAAATACGCTAATGACCTCATTGTGTTTACGCGCTATTAAACACTATTTTATACATACAATTTAGCAGTATTAATTTTGCAAGCAACCGAGAGAGTGGCGAAGGATTGTAACACCTGTCTTTAACTTGCTGGGCTGGGGTTTGATCCTGACCGGCTTCGCAGGGAATATTTTCATCACAATGTGTTACCTATCTTATCTAGTGAACCAATATGTTAAAATTATTCAAAATTCACTTTTTTCCTTTTATCTAAGTTTATATGTATTGATTTATTAACTGCTGGTATTTGCACTTGGGTACACTCATATAAAAAAGGATTGCAGTTTACTTATCCTTATTGATACAAATAAATATGTATTTTATTTTATTTACATAATTGATTGGCACTTCTTTTAACGCGAGATATTCGTGGATTGAGCACCGTCGATTTGACTAGAAGGAATTGTAAAAAGGTCGAATTGAGCACTTTTTTAATGAGAGGGATTGGTGGATTGAGCACAGTCGATTCGACTAGAAGGAATTGTAAAAAGGTGGATTGGGCACTTTTTTTTAATGAGAGGGATTGGTGGATTGAGCACCGTCGATTCAACTAGAAGGAATTGTAAAAAGGTGGATTGGGCACTTTTTTTTAATGAGAGTGATTGGTGGATTGAGCACCGTCGATTCGACTAGAAGGAATTGTAAAAAGGTGGATTGGGCACTTTTTTTTAAATGAGAGGTATTGGTGGATTGAGCACCGTCGATTCGACTAGAAGGAATTGTAAAAAGGTGGAATCGGGCATTTAATTGTAGAATATTAATTGTAAATTAATACAATAAATCGCCAACAGACTGAAGTTCAGTATAAGCCGAATTGTGTGCGTGTGTGTGTGTGTGTGTGTGTAGGGGTGTGTGTGTGTGTTGAAATGTTGGTGGTAACCGGGAGTCAAAAGCATTGCGTGCCCAGTCAACCTTTATGATTTTCTACAGTCAAATATGTATTCAAAAATCTTTTATATCAATCTATTATCACTGTAAATATCAAATGGATGTTAACTTAACCAACTTTAAAATGGGCCACACTCAAATTGTTACTGTTATTTCTAGGGGTGCGCAAAGCTTAGAAAACTTCAATGTCGCTTTGAAAATGTGTCAATTTTGACTTAGCTACGGGAAAAAAAATTAGGCTTAGAGAATTAAGAAGTTTTGCCAGTAAAAATATTTACAGCACATATCTTCTTTTTAATATCATAATTTTTTACTGTTAAAATAACATTATATTACAAATTAATTTTTTTATGACACGTTGTGTTATAATAATAATAATAATAATAATAATAATAATAATAATAATAATAATAATAATGTAATAATTTATTGACTTAGAGAAAACCTGTTGAATATATTTGTTTAATAAAACTATTTGTTTATGATATTTAGTGTCTAAATAATATATATATATATGTACACTATAATTTTTTTTTTCAACATGAAACATTTTGTAAAAAATATATTATAACTTAATTTTGGAATCGGAAATATTTCATGTATTCAGTTTTGAATTTGGCGAAGAAGCTGGAGAGATCGGAAAGCTTGGTGGATCCGCATACAGGCGGATGGCTCAAGATGATGGAGCACACATTACAGGATGTGAAGCAGTGATTATTGGCAACCGCACGAAAATCTTTTCGGAGGCTATCCCAAGAGACTGGACGATTGTATTTGATTGTATTTGACCTGTCAAAGATCAGCCATAGAGGCAAATACTAAGCAGTACCGTATAACCGCTGTGCATGAGTTACAGCCACCCGATCTTGCAAAACGACTGAAGTATTGTCAATGGTTTACCTCATTTTTCGCTGAAAACCCCACCCTGTTGAACATAACATGGTTTACTGACTAAGCATGGTCCCATTAAACTCACAAAATACACGCTGTCCATGAAGATCCATTTCAGCCAGCGAAATTTGATGTATGATATATGGTGTTTCGTCTCCGTATCATTAGGCGAATCTTTTTTGAAGACACGGTGAATACCAACCGCGATACTTAACTGAGTTTGCGAACCAGCTGGATGATCAAGAACTAGCAGATGTTTATTTCCAACAGGACGGTGCAAATTGCCACACCTTCAATAGTAGCATGGCAGAAATTCGCAGCTTTTTCCAGGACAGGATCATCTCCAAAGATCTGTGGCCACCTAGGTCGCTTGACCTAACACCCTAAGTTTTCTTTCTCTAGGGCTTTTAAAAGGCGCGGTTTAAGCCAACAAGCCAATGTCGATAGAGGAACTTAAAGACAACATCAGACGTGAAATTGCTGCCATCGACGTAGCTACGCTACATCACAAACATTTGCCAATATGAAGCGTCGGGTGAATATGTCTGGACGCTGGCGGTGGGCACTTACAGCGTCTTCTATGAGAAATTCCTACTTGTCATGGGCCAAGGTTTGTTTTACATTATTCAACTGTGACATTCCAATCATGAGCTAGTTAAAAAAAAGTGTTCAGTCTCGAGTGAATCAACCTGTATACATGAAAAATGAAGCTTGTGGGATGAATGGGTGCATTAACGGAAATAAGCCGCAACTGAGTAATATTCGAATAAATTGAAAAGTAACATTTGGACGTGGGAATCGAGCCCGGGACCTTTGGCGTTGCGCGCCACCCCTCTTACCACTGAGCTATCTAGGAATCGTCCCGTACATAGGGTCATTCTTCAGTCATATTTTAAGGCAAAGTCTATGATGGACGTGTGAGTATTATCGGTTACTAAGAGCAATCTTTGATATCACAACCACCGACGAGTAGGTTGTGGCTTAATGTTGTCAAGAGTACAATTCCACATTCCAAGCGAATCGAGAGGGAAGAAGGCAACGCTTGTTATAATATGCAAATAACTTATTTAAAGCGTTCATTTATATATAATTATTTATGCGTGTGTGCTTTATCAGTGCGTCTAAATACCTATTCAGGTAATACGCACGTATGCTGAGCTCGACCGCCGAGGACGGGGAGATCGAGGTTCGAATCTCGGTCGGGTGAACTGGGGGTATCTCCCTCCACGCAAATGCGGGTTCACTTCCTCTAAATTCAACCCTCCCAATTCCTAATCCATAAGCGTAATTAGTACTTGAGCGTATAACCCGAACGGGTAGTAAGACGCAGTGTTAAATATTATATAATACGCACGTATGATAATTACTCTAATTGGGTAGCGATGAGGAAGGAAGCATTTTAGAGGTAATCTACCCGCATTTAGGCTACGTGGAAGGAGAATGGGAAACCCTTTAGGAAAAATCATCCTTGGTAGACCCGTCCGAGAGTCGAACCCTGATCTCCCCGTCATCAACAGGCCGGTCTAACGACCTAGACCATTCGGTCATTGAAGTGGATGTTCCCTAATGTAGTTTTGGTTTTGTTTAGTTTAGTTTAGTATATACTATTTAAATATACACTGATTGTTTGCGACTATTTACGATAAATTAGATTCAGTACAACATTTTAGCTCGGCTAGAATTATGTGTGCTTACCGAGTTAAAGGTTCCAGATTTGATCAATTAACTATCAGAAGAATAAAATACATATTTAATGAGTAAAATTGGGAATATTTTTTTACTTTCTCAATGCTGAATAAACTATCAGAGAACTGGGAGGTTGCGGTTTTTTTTTAATTAAGTAAGATTGTAAGTTGTATAGTTATGGAATCAATGTTTTAAGAAAGAGTATGCTATACTTTAAATGGAAAGATGTTGAGAAGATAAATAAAAGTAAATAAAAGTCGTCAAGACATTCTGTTATACCTACCATTGAACGGATTCAGTGAAATTAAAATCAGTTCCAACTTTTTCTTTCGTAAATACCATCATGTCGCGCGCGATACCTGGTGGACGATCTCCCTTGCTCTATGCTGATATCTACCGGTGGTCCTGCTAAGCAAGTCAGTCTAAAATGAAAGGTAAAATACTGTAAGGTGCCGAGAAACCGCGGAGGTCATTACCATGGTATGGGCGGAGCAAGATGGAGGAGACCCCACGAGCGTGTGTATACTTGAGGAACACGACACTGGCATCTTAACGACCTCCCCACATATACACCATAACTCACATTGGATGTCGTTCAGGACCTGCCAGAGGGTATGTAGGGTGCGATTGCTTACTTGCACAAACAGNCTGGGAATTTCAAGCTCTAGATCGTGGTCCATATTTTCCTAGACAGTGTGTACGGCTGGTTCTTCCTATTTTAGTTGTGTCAAAAAAATTTAGCCCCATGTCTTACTACCCGTTCGGGTTGTACGCTTATGTATTAATCATGCTAATGGTTTTAGGTATGAGGAAAGTTAGATTTAGAGGAAGTGTACTTGTATTTGAGCAATCTTTGGCTGACTATCGCTTTGTTGATCAAAAGGAAGGTAGATTGGGGGTTTCACACGAAGCAACGACCCGACAACATTCGTTCAGAAGCTGCCCACCACTGGCGATGATTTGTGGCTTAGTTCCCCATCGAGGTGACTGCTTGGTTAATCATGTGTTTATATTGTTTCATTCACACAGGGCAACAATCACCGACCAGTCTCCAAAGTGGTGCCAACCTCCATGCCACCTGTTGAATTTTGTTTTCGTGATACGGAAAGGCTATCTTTTTCTATTTGGTTATCTGGTTATCTCTTTGTTTTTTGTTTTTTTGTGTGGTTGGATCCTCGGTGCTTCCAGATTTTCTGTGAAGCATTTGGTCTGGAACGGGGTCAAACTCAACCTCGTGGATACAGGATGTCACTTGGTCAGCACAACGAAACCTCCCGCCGTTAATCTCAGTTTTCTAGACCGTAGCTGCTACTTTTTTTCTTTTTTTTTCATTAAAGTAGCTCCTCATCTGTCCTCACGAGGTTAATTTGACCCCATTCTAGAACCACTGCTTCACAGATATCTGGAAGCACCTGGGATCGAGCCCGTGACCTCTTTAAATGTAGCCAGGAACTCTGCCCACTAGATACAGACCTATACAAACAAATAAATGACTTTATAAATATTAAACTCACATAAAGGTCCACCGGTAGTATTATCAGGATTATGAAATCGGACTTGAATCAATCACTGAATTTATATTAGTTTATATCTCTGGTCAATTATTATTATTATTATTATTATTATTATTATTATTATTATTATTATTATTATTATTATTATTATTAGCACCGCGTCTTATTACCCGTTCGGGTTATACGCACTTACGCTAATGTGTAATGGTAGGGTGATTGTGAGAAGTAAATGGAGGACCTACAGTTTAACGTGGAATCCAAACCACGGTGGAGGCCTGGCATTCCTCACATTCACAAGTTGTGATTAATACACGTCCTGTCAGAGGTGAAGGAAGGGTTTGGCAATCAGATAAATCTGTGCCGGGACACAGGATTGAATCCCTGACCCTCAGCACAGAGGTCTAACACCTTACCCCTAAACCACCAGGTCACCTCTCTTGTCAGTTAAAATACAACATTGCATGCTATCACTTATAGAATAGCAACCGCCATTTGTCAAATTGGTTGCTCGAGTCGTATTCAAATACTTTTTGGTTTGTCTATTATTAGAGTAGACCTATACCATTGTATTGTGATAACATCGTTTCGAACATAACACCACTCCATGTTGTAGCCGAATAGAGTTGGCCAGTTGAATGGTATGTGTATTGTTTACAATTATTACCAAACAATTGGACAAGGCAAAGGTATTCGGCAATGCAGGTGTGTTGCGTCTTGCGTATGTAACAAGGAAAAAACAACACTTTTTTGTTTGTTCTTGTGTGTTAAACGTCAGAGGAATAATGAAACTGATCCATCTCTATCCAAACATGATAAATACATACTCGATATATTTTTGAAGTCCTCGACAGTTTCAATAAAAGATAATGTATCCTTTTTTATTTTAACAACACGTTTAACTATCCGTTCAAATTACACATACAAGCACCAATTACGATAATTTGTTAGTGATGAGGAAGGTTGAATTGAGAGGAAGTGTACCCACATTTGCGTGAAATGGGAGTGACAAAACATTTAGGAAAATAATAATCTCACTATACGACTGGGATTCGAACCCCGATCTCCGCATCATCAGAACAAATGATTTCTTTCGGAGTTTATTTGAAGCTGAGGGAAAACTTGTTTCAAACCTAAAATTGTGTTAGAGTTGGAGTCTCATATCTTGCTCCAGTTTATGTGGCGTGAACCCTCCTTAATTGTTGTAAGGAAAGAAAGAAAGTAAACTGGGTTTAAAGTCCAATTTTCATAGGAAGAGCCTTATTTGACATCTACAAAAGTTACTGTTGCTGCTTTCGCGTATATACCTAATATATTAAAATGTTAACAAAATTGTCCACAAAAAAGTTTTAGTTTTCTAAAAGGCACTTTCTATGAAAATAGTTCTATAGCACCTCTCTAAGCACCTTGCGAGAGAGTCCAGTGGTCAGCGCTCTTGGCTGCTGGTCTAAAGGTTCCGGGTTCGATTCACAGCGGTACCAGAGCTATTTCTCCCTTAAGGGGTACTGTTCCTATGATCACCATGGTCAGATTAATTAGGCTTAAGTTAGGATTAAGATTTACACTGGCTCCACATATTTATAATCACTATCATCACATCATCTAACCGGCCGGCCCCGTGGTGTAGTTGTCAGTGCACCTGGCTACGAGCCTAGGGGTCCCGGGTTTGATTTCCTTCTGGTATATTAGGTATTTTTCCTTTTAAGGTAATAATCTCACTGGTCACCAGGGTTTGGTTAAATAGGCTTAAACTAGGTTAAGACTTACACCGGCTCCCCAACATCATAACAACTATCATCATATCATTTCATTGCGGTATGACGTGTAGACAACCTCCTATGGTGTACCCTGGGCAACGTTCTGTTCCTACAGAGCGGCTAAAAGTTTACATACGTGGCGAAAAAACTAGATATTGCATCTATCAAGGTCAAATATGTCATACGCTTTTAAAAAGAACTGCTTTGAATTCGCCCTGTTAATAAAATATGGCTAATTAGTTCTTGCCATCGGTAGCAGATAGGCCTATAGGAGGTATTCACTAAGACGACAAACGACTAGATATTTACTATAGAATTTTATAGATAGTTTTATTGCATCTAGTCGAAAACGAAGGATATAAAGGGAGAGGGGTGGACACTATAAAGCGAAAGATAAAGCTCTCGTTTACGTGCCTTGAATTTTTTCACTCATTCTTTAGTAATTTTGGTTCGCTTCAGTCTTGCATCGCTCTCTCTCTCTCTCTCTCATGTTGTTCCTTGTCGAGTAAAATATTAGATTATTTTTCTCCACTGAGTAAGGATTTGAATACATTTGGAATACCCCAGTGATTGAAGATAAATTGTATACAAATACCTTATAAATATACTCTATTTATATATGCTTATCAAATTAAATACACATTATATTTAGATTATTTTATTTCTAGGATATTCTAAACGAAACATATATTTTTACATGCAGGATTGCAAAATATGAAATTCAATATATAGGCTTATGTATAAAATATTTAAATGAAATATATCTCTAATTTTTCGGGTATTTATGAACTACACTTTTAAAATAGACAAACACAAGAGTGGATATATATATTTTTTGGATGTATTACTTGATAACTTAAATTATCAGAAACAATTTTAATAGCTCTTATTTTTAGAGTGAGTATATTATGTTTCTTACAAGCAAGTCCTAAAGATCCATTAATATTAGCTCTTTGAACAAATTTTAAGGACCCACTTCATAGGATACTCTGTAAAAATGCCAAAATGTTTTAACGCATATGAAACTTATTCATGCTATAATTTTTAAACCGTGACAACCATTTTAAAACCTTAAACCAACAGTGTGACTTGCACCTACGCTTGTTGAGTTTCTTTGTTTGTACAGAATTAGTCAAATGGAAGATTTCGGACCACTGTTGAAACGACCACCATATACTTTTATTTTAATCTTCTTTTCTAGCTTTTTTTAAAAAAAAATAATTATAAATCTTTTTCCTCGTATATGATGTGAATTGAAAGAGAAAATTATGAGTGATTGTACGGATAAAAGAAAGAAAGGAAGAATGCTACCAAGATAGAAAGAGAGAACAAGCGAAGAGTGATGGATGAAATGAAAGATATATCTATCTACTCTTTGCTATAGGCGAGAGTGACCGTAGTGCCCTTGACTCGAGCCACTGACCCCTGATGATGCTCAACTAGCCACCCCCCACTCCCCACACTCTTCCCGTTTTCCCTTTCCACTTCCATTCACTCTCTTCTGGTGGCGTCGGTTCGCTTGTTCGCTGCCCCTGCTGCCTTGTAGCTTTATCTTCGCGCTTCCTCCCCCCACCCTAGAGTGACCTGTTGCATCCGCGAGGTCGTACTTTTCCTCTCTCCTAGGCCATCTAGGTTTATGCTAATGCAGATCATGTTAATTGGAGAAGTGACGTGTGAATTTCCTCGCCAGTTGGACAGTTAAAATGGAAATAAAGGTGCAGCCAACCAACCTACTCTTGATAGTGAGATATTTGAAGAGATGTCCTAGAGGGGAAAAAAAAGTAACTTTCTTGAAAAGTTTATCTAATACTTTCTCGTGAGGTAGAAAAATGGGCTAGGGTTGAAAAATAGAGAGTAAACTTATTACGTATGCCTATAGATAGAATGGAAAATTTAGGGGGAAAATACTACTCTACACTAGGTCGGGATTTGAAACCCGAACTAACCCAAACCGTAACCATAAATCGGAAAATATGACACTGATTTCTTTTTCGAGCTACAGAATTACAGTTTCAGTCTATTTACACCTCTAAAAAGTTAATATAAAACTGTAATAACATAATTTTGCCGTTAACTAGGCTCTTGTTTACACACAATTAAACTACAACGCCTCAGCGATCATGACAATGGCTAAGGTTTTATGGACACAATCCTTAATATACAGCGTCTTACTATCCGTCCGGACTATCTGTACATTTATCACTGATGAGGTAGGGAGGAGGAAATTATAATGATAGAGGAAATGCATCTGCAAATGTATAGAGGTAGAGTTGAAAACCATTTAGGGGGAAAAAGACCACTCAGAACATCCGGCCGGGGGTTTCTAATGCCAAAGGGGACCTGGTGGTCTAGGGGTAAGGTGTCAGAATTCTGTGCTAGACGTCCGGGGTTCAATCCTGGGTCACGGCACAAAATTATCTTATTGCCAAACCCTTCCTTCACCTCTGACAAGACGTGTATTAATCACAACTTGTGAATGTGTGGAATGCCAGGCACTCCACCGTGGTTCGGATTCTAAGTTAAACTGTAGGTCCTCCATTTCATCTCACAATTACCCTGCCATTACACATTAGCGTAAGTGCGTAGAACCTGAACGGGTAGTAAGACGTGTTGCTAATAATAATTAACGCCAAACTCTCCGCCACAGACAAATCAAACGAGACGCCTCTACCCGCGTACCCACCGATGCAGGTGTCGTGACTCTATTTTGAGCTGCGGTTGTTGTATCCCCCTACCCCGCAAGCGGTTTAAATAAACTATGCAGTTGTGTATGACGGTCCTAATAACATCGGTATGAAATGAACTCTTTTATTACCTTAGTGTTCTAGTAACCAACACAACGTACTGAGCTTAGGATCTGTATTAGCGTTGTGGTCAAGTGTGATAATAAAGATTCCCCCTCACTGATACGGAGATTCGAACTGTAGAGTAGATTAGAGTTATATTAGCTTCTCAGGTATGGTGGAATCACGGTATTATGGTAGTCAGAACGTAGACCACATAGTTTTTGCTGCTAACAGGGATAGACTAGCATGTTCCAAGCAGCCCGGGAGTACAAATATGTCGGCCCTTAAAGTACAAGTACATTAGAAATATCACTGAAGCTATGTTTCGGTGTAAGTATAAGTGGTGAAGAGAAATATTTATATTTTTACTGTCAGTATATTAAATCCCGAGGTCATTTCAGCTACATTACCGATGATTCTGTCACCTCCCCCTTCTTTGTGGGCCTAAAGTGTCAGGATGGCTTGCGGGAAAGGCTAGGTGTGGCGGCAAAATAAATGTGTGGGTTCGTAATTTATAGACGGCTTTAGTTTTTTGAGTTTATTAGTACTACGCACTACTATAAAACGTGATGTTATAAAGAAGTCACAAATGGATATAAAAGACTGTGACTTGGAAGCTCGTGGAATAACTGGTTTGATAAGAAATGCTTAACCGATGGCCTGACTGACACCCTCTATGGTCCTTCACGGATTCGAACCTTGATATCCTAGGCATGACAGTTGCCCTCCACCACAAGAACCCGATGCCCCGACGATCTAAACCGCGCAGCCCCAAAACGGGCAGTGACCCCTCTGAATAGATATTATTTTGTCAGCCTCCATAGCTCTAAAACATACCCATATATACCTACTACAAATCGGCCCCATTGCTAAGAACAACGCTGTCACATTGTTTTGAGTTGTCAACTGTTACTTCCTAATGTTTACTAACTCATCAAAACAAGTTTAACTAGATCAGTTCTGTCTTTCGCATCTTTCAACACTATAACGTTAATTTAAACACCCCAATTTAGGGCAGGGCGGTTACAATTCACTATTAAACCCACTTATATCATAAAAACTCTACTTTATACCAACATTAGCAAAATTAGTTCTAAATTATTAGACAATAATTGGAAGTCTATTGTTGGATTATTCAAGTTGGTAAAATTATATTCCACACTCTACTTGCTTGCATTACAAAGCTACAGTCTGCATTCACCAGACAAATACTTTCACGTTTGGCTTAAGAAAGTGTTTATAAACAACACCAAGAAACAACACACGGGACGGATTTTACATTGATTGACATCGTATATAATATTAACAAATGGTTTATTATGGGCAGCCTCAGATTTACTCACGGGAACTTATGATTACAATTCAATAAAACAACCATTTATAATTTAACGGATGGCTTTAATTTGGTTCAAAGTAGTTGTGGCGGCCCAACTCAAACCAGGCCACCGAGACATATCTCGGTGTCCAGCGGCCCAGTCCACCCCTGGCTTTGAACAGTAACAAGATCTAAGTGTGTTTTACTGTACACCCCTAACCTTAGGATTGTGCTTTATTCTCACTGAGTCCCCTTTCGCCAATTTTTATCAACAAATTGAGTTAAACTCCGGGTATTTCCGTGGCAACCCATATCAGACAATGACTAAATATAATTAAAAGTTATCTTGAAAACAAAAGAGTTTGGAAGGTACAGCTGTTTAAGTGAAAATATCATATCCACTAAAGATGACATTAAAATATGATGCAAGCGTTATCAGAGGCCAAACTGCTGATATGGATTGAATTAACCATGACTCCAAGCCATGCACTAGATAAAGTCAATCATTTATTGTAAAATAGGTTTTAAGGAATAATCATTTACAACTTGGAAGAAAAGTTGTACTGTTGAAGATCACTACAGGTAACGTTTGACAATTCTTCCGTATGTTCTTAAGACAGCAATCGGCCAGACAAGTATTAAATACGCTCAGCCGTGGAAAGCTACATATTCATTAACATATATAAAATGAAATATAAAAATGACAAGTGAATAATAAATCAAATGATCTTTAAAAATTGTATTAAAAATAATTTTTACTTGTAAAAAACTATTTATGGTTAAGAAAAGATGTCATCTTATCAGTTATAGCAGGAGTTTTTGTGACTTGATTTAATTTTGTATATATTTAAATTTGATATTACCGGCAAGCATTTGAGTACATTTCGCTTATTAGATACACCTGGTTTATACTCCTACCAGCTGAGCTGTGGATAGTTTTTCCACAAAACGTACTCCCCATCCTCTCACCTGACATGCTGGCGTGGCCTTTTTTAAGTTTGTCTCGATAATTATGTCCCCTCTGGCTATAATAAAATTCAAGTCGCTGATAACTTGAGAGCTTACGAATAGTAGCAATACTCATAAATACAGTAGATAATAGTTTAATTTACAAACATTTTTAACTTGACTAGAGCAGCCATAATGCATCAGCCCGACTGCTTTTTTTTTATACACACCGCAAAACCTCAGTTTACGAGTGCAAGCTTTACAACAGCGTGAATCGTTGAAATCGTTACAGGTGAGGTTTATTCCCCTTACCCCTGTCAAACGCATGGTCGGTAGCGCGTCTGCCTAGTAGGCTAAGTATCCCGGGTTTGATTCCTGGCATGGCTGAAAAATTAATCATTGGGTAAATGCGGGTTTCCCCTTTTATAGTGATGAATTAATAGTGGGGGGGGTGTTGTGTCTGTTCTAGACGTAAAAGTATATAAGCGACAGTAACAAACACGTACTTGTAAAACCATACAATAATAATAATACGGGATGGCCACAGTCATGGAAAACCCGGAAAAGTCATTGAATTTAAAACAACCAAGAAAAACAGGGACCTGTCTGGATATTTTGTACTCGATCAGGAAAAGTTGTGTATTTATTTGGCTTTCTAGGAAACATAGGCCACTATTCAATCACTGTTTTTATGAAAGTATTATTTTATTATTTTGGAGTGCATTTCAAGATTTTTTTTTTAAACATCTTAATAAATTTTGATATGAACTTGAGTAAGTGAAATTAAAATTTTTGGATAAGGGAATGGTCAGGGAATTTTATTTCTGAGAGCTTATGGCCACCCTATAGTAATATCCCTATATATCCCTTCAAGCGTGATCTTCTGACTACTCGATACTCTTCGCCTACATCTGATTACACCGCCCCGACGTTCCAAGGGTACGTTGTTATTGTTGACGAGCTTAAGAGAAACCATTTTATTTTTTCATTGGTCCACTGTAAAGGATTCATGAAGATGAGGTAGTTTTATGGCTACCTGCCCGTTGGTATCTGTAGCCCGTCCACGGTGCTCGTAAACTTTGGTTACAGATTAAAAGGGCCTTGTTTCAAGGTTTGTTGGAATCTTGCTCCCCTGCCGGAATCCTCCTCAGCCGTTCGGGAAGGTCACACGCTAAAGACGTTGCCTACTTGGTGAAATCGAGTTGCATTTTTTTGGAGCCGGTTGCATCTTTAACTTGATGCACAAAAGCACTCAAAGTACTATAGGAAATAGAAAGGGACGGAAGAAAATGAATAGTTCACCCTGTGAGGCCTCTTATTTATCTGTTAATAACGTTTCCCCTTTTTAGCTGACGATTATAAAACTAACATTATTATTTGCGCCTGGACACCATTGATTTGTATTTCAAAATTAACTTTTTCTTGTTTCCTATTCTCACTAAGCATTCGCTTCCACATAATGTTTTACTCTACATCCTGGTGGGTAATTTTCGTGATTTTTAAAAAAAAATACTCAGGTTGTAGTTAGCCATTTAATAACTATGACATTGTAAGACTATTTTTTATGTTTATTTAAGAATTTATCGTTCTGGTTTAAATGAGATTCTATTTAAACTTGCTGAATAAAACCTATATACCTTAACATCGGAAATCACATCTTTATTTGACATTGCGTCATAAGTACGTAATGTCGTTAAGTAGGGCCTACACGGTCAAGTTCAACATTATTGGTGTGTCGACTTGACACTGTAAACGTTAATATGCATGTACTGCACATTAAAGAAATGGCATGACACATGCTATGCTAGTACGAACATTTGAGAACTCAAATATCATGGCGCCAATAGTTAACTGTCGCGCTAGTCCAACGTGCATGCTAGTAATTATTATTAGCATCGCATCTTACTAGCCGTTCGGGTTATACGCACTAACGCTAATGTGTAATGGTAGTGTGATTGTGAGATGAAATGGAGGACCTACAGTTTAACGTGGGATCCGAACCACGGTGGAGGCCTGGCATTCAACACATTCACAAGCTGTGATTAATACACGTCTTGTCAGAGGTGAAGGAAGGGTTTGGCAATCAGATAAATCTGTGCAGGGACCGAGGATTGAACCCCGGACCCCCCAACATAGAGGTCTGACACCTTACCCCTAGGCCACCAGGTCACCAGCACGCTAGCTGTATTAGCATGTGTAAACCTCGATATGTGTGCCAATATACAAATATATCTGACTTCCAGCCACGTTCAACTACGACTCAACTGTCCCGCAGGTGAATATTACGTAGTATTCAAAATTTAGTTCGAACCTTTTTCTGCATAACGCATAGCACTTGGATTGGCACCAGCTTCGGTTGCCGCGTGGTCTGACGCGCTAATCTCGTGTTGGACTAGACTGCCGAAGACGGGTCGGGTGCAACGAGGGCGGGTTTTTCCTAAACGGTGTTCTCACTCAACCTCCACGCAAATTCGGGTGCATTTCTTCTAAATTAAGCCTTCCTAGTCCCTAACCCTTTTAGTGTAATTAGTACATAGGCGTTTAATCCGAACGGCAGCAAGACGTGGTACTATATACAAAAATGGGGTTGTCATGGTTATTGTCGCGAGCAAAATATGACATTCTTTAAGGGTATGCTTAAATCTAAAGTGTGTGGAGTATTTGTCATAAACAAACGCATTCGAGAATAAAGGGTTATGTCGTACTTACAGCACTGGTGTAATTCAGTACAACACACAACATTCTATCCGTCAACAGCAGCCGATTAGAGCTCGTTCAGACTGGGAGGATCCATCCGCGCGGTATCGAGTTGTATTGAGCTCCATACATCCGTTCACACGAGGTGAAGCGGTGAAACCGTCCGAACGTTCTCCGCTGACCGACCGCCAAAAACTCGATACCGCACGGCTCGAGTTCTATGAGTTTCAATGAGAGCGTTCAGTTGACGAGCGGATTCGGTGCGGTTTGGACGTAGGCAGAGGAGTGAATTATGGGGCGTTTCGATACATAACTTTTTATTAACGAGGTGGAGAAAAGGCCTACCATATCACTGGGACATGGAATGCGAAGAATATTCCAACAAGATTAAAAAAAAA
>CABFWB010000097.1:103082-155120 GCA_902151455.1 Timema bartmani
CAACATAATATTCGTGTTATCGGCAAGTAAGATATGAATGGCCGGCGGTTTTCACGCGAAATCACCGGCACGCTTTCCAATATCCGTATTTGACACGCTAACCCATCTTTATAAGTTTTAATTAATAATGTTCAACCCATACACTTCGAACACTTTGTAGTAATGCTTTGGAAACTTGAGTATATACACAACATAATATTATTGTCTCACAGCAAACCATATAATTTATTTTCAAACCAATCTACAAATTAATTTATAATTATTTTTGAAGAATATTTTAGGCCTAGCTAGCATTTAACAAGATATTTTGTTATTAGTATGCCAACATTTAAAACAGAGTTGAAAAAACCCGGGCCTATTTAAAAAAATGCCCAACCGAATCTGGTTGTATTGGGATTTATTGAGCTTATTATAATTTATTGCATGACTTTACATATGAATACGCTAAAGTAGATCGAGTAATTTTTCCTAGTTGTCAGATATGTACATTCTTAAGAAAATTGTGGTATAAGAGGATCAGATCATCCCATATGGTTAATGAGTAATAAGAGTGGATACTTGCACTGATAGAAGTTGATTAATAAGTCGATGGGCTACCGTATATGGAGAAACAATTTTTCATGTCTCAGTATTGTATCCAAGTTTGTATTTTACTAATCAACCAATACTGAGCGTAGTTTAATATTATGTTAACCGTGACCACTCATAGTGTGAGTGTAATTACAAATCATAGAGCAAATAAAACTCTGTTAGATGAAAGCGTCTCCCTAAAAAAATATAAAGCGTAGTCAATTATTTCAGGTTAAACTAGGTTAGGACATATTAGGTGCGGTTCTCTCCTATGTGTTTATTTCACTCAAACACATTTGTATCCGTTGTCAACATGTGTTAACCTGTGTACTAGGCTCTATATATCATTTCTTGGAAACCAACCAACGTCGATACGACCAGACCATCATTTCAGCAGTTTTACGCCCCCAATTTCCGTCGCTTCAAAATATTAATTAACTTAGACCAGCACCGATTCTCAATTTGTTTAAGGTGGCAGGCTTGAAATAAATTTGAGATCAGGGCTCAATTCTCAGCCGCACTGAATGATGGGTTGTGTTCCCAAGTGTAAGACAAGGTATAACACCTTAATGTGGGGATGTAGGGTATGCTGTCAGTGTTTTTGCAGTTTTTATATCAACACATTTTTTTTGACCAAAATAAATAAAATATTGCTTCAATAGAAACAAAAGAGTTTTATTTTCTTCACATAGTAATTAATATTAACTGTATTTAAATATTGTCATGAGCACAGCGGAATTGGATAAGAACCTTTTTAAATGAAGAGAACAAGTTGTCATTAAATTCTAGGACACCCTCGACAGATATTCAACAATAATATTAATTTTGAAGTCTTCATGTGGAAAAAATTAAACTCTTTGTGTTTATATTGGAGCAATATTTTGTTTTATTTGATCAAAAAAAGTTTTGCTTTAAAAACTGGATAGTTATTTGATTTCTTTTGACTAAAAAAAGTTTTGATAAAAATTACTGCCCTTAATTCGCGTTTCCTATACTCTCACCTAAACTTCGCTATATTAAATAAAGACGTTCAGATAAATAAAATAATCTCATCTCAATACCATGAAGGGTACACCTTCTATAAATGCCCTTACCACCCCTACACCATAGATTGATCCATTAATTCTTTTTTTCAAAAGTAGGCCTACGAAGTAATATAAAACCTTCCTTATGGACTTATATGGTGGTATCTGTATTCAAAACTAGTTTCTACTAAAAGCAGACACATTAATCTCCTTCCAGTTATGGGTAAACTTTTGAAAGAAACATCTGAGTAGTTAAAGTATTCATCTCTTGAACACATCATCGACCCGCCTCGGGGGCATAGTTGGCTAACGCGCTAGTTTCGTGTTGAGCCAGACTGCCGAGGATGGGGAGATCGAGGTTCGAATCTCGGTCGAGTGAATTAGGGTGGTTTTCCCTAAATGGTTTTCCACTCTCCCTCCACGCAAATCTGGGTTCCTCTATATTCAACATTCTCAATTCCTAACCCATTAGCGTAATTAGTATTTAAGCGTATAACCCTAACGGGTAGTAAGACGCGGTGCTAAATAATAAATAAATAAGTAGTAAGACGCGCTGCTTAAAAAAACAAACATCATCAGATAAAACAGCCACTATTTTGATAATTTCAACGCACAAATCACTATTGTGTCGAGGTAAGGGGACGGGAGAGGACTCTAATCTATTGGACTAGCCAATAAGTCGGCTATATTATGTTTGATTTCTTTTGGCACCACGTTTTACTATTTGTTTGGGCTACACGCTTATATTCTATCGATATATCTCGTAATAATCACATGCCAAAAAATGTTTATGCTATAAAAACTGCAAAATTAATGCACTAAACTGGCGCTCACTAGCACCCCACCTTAAGGTGGCAGGCTTGAAATAAATTTGAGATCAGGGCTCAATTCTCAGCCGCACTGAATGATGGGTTGTATTCCCAAGTGTAAGACAAGGTATAACACCTTAATGTGGGGATGTAGGGGATGCTGTCAGTGTTTTTGCAGTTTTTATAGCAAAACATTTTTTGACGAAAATAAATAAAATATTGCTCCAATAGAAACAAAAGAGTTTTATTTTCTTCACATAATAATATTAACTGTATTTAAATATCTGTCATGAGCACAGCGGAATTGGATAAGAACCTTTTTAAATGAAGAGAACAAGTTGTAATTAAATTCCAGGCCACCCTTGACAGATATTAAACAATAATATTACTTTTGAGGTCTCCATGTGGAAAAAATTAAACTCTTTATGTTTATATTGGAGCAATATTTTATTTTATTTGATCAAAAAAGTTTTGCTATAAAACCTGGATAGTTATTTGATTTCTTTTGACTAAAAAAAAATTTGATAAAAATTACTGCCCTTAATTCGCGTTTCCTACACTCTCACCCAAACTTCGCCATATTAAATAAAGACGTTCAAATAAATAAAATAATCTCATCTCAACACCATGAAGGGTACACCTCCTATAAATGACCCGTCTCGGTTGCGTAGTTGGCTAACGCGCTAGTCGTGTTGAGCTCGACTGCCGAGGATGGGGAGATCGAGGTTCGAATCTTGGTCGGGTGAACTGGGGATGGCTTTTCCTAAATGATTTTCCACTCTCCTTCCACGCAAATGTGGGTTCACTTCCTCTAAATTCAACCTTCCCAATTCCTAATACATTAGCGCAATTAGTACTTAAGCGTATAAACCGAACGGGTAGTAGTAAGACGCGGTGCTTAAAAAAACAAACATCATCAGATAAAGCATCCACCATTTTAATAATTTCAACGCACAAATCACTATTGTGTTGAGTTAGGGGGACGGGAGAGGACGCTAATCTATTGTACTAGCCAATAAGTCGGCTATATTATGTTTGATTTCTTTTGGCACCGAGTTTTACTATTTGTTTGGGCTACACGCTTATAGGCCTATACTATCGATATATCTCGTAATAATCACGTTGATGTGTTAAGGATTAGGAAGATTAAATTTAGAGGAGAGTGTATCCCTATTTATGGGAAGGGAGAGTTAAAAACCATTGAGGAAAAACCACTCACAGTACACCTGAGCGGGATTCGAACCTCAATCGCCCTGTCATAGGCAGTATATTGAGAGAGCGGACGCCTTAGACCATGAAGTCACCGAATTGGGTGTTGTAATGCTATTGGTTTTTAAGTCTTAAACTAATACCTAGTCACCTGCTTCAGTGGTAGAACAGTTTAAGGCGTCACTGTCGTGATAGACTGGCCTGCTGGTCACATGGAGATGGGGTTCGATCCTGGTCGGGTCTACTGAATGTTTTCCCCCCCTCTAAATGAGCTACCACTCTCCTTTCACGCAATTGTGGGTAAATTACCTCTAAAATGCTCCTTTCTATCCCTACTCTATTAGAGTAGCTATCATATATACGTATAACCTAAACAGGCGGTAAGACGCTGCGATAAAAAAAACAACACCTAGTCGGACTGCACTCGAATGCCACCGGGGTGCACCTACACACATTTAGTTAGTGTACACAGCTTCATGTCTTGTTTGCCTCTGGGCTATAAGTGTAGCTAATTGTCTGTTTGTCCACGTGGCTCAAGATGAACTTTTTTTTATATATATTTAAAAGCGTGTTTATTTGCTCCTTCTCTAGCTGTCTTTACGTATAATTCAACAACTCTCTACACTATGACTAAGTACACACACGTGTGACTTGATGTGGCTTAAGTGCTGGCTCGGTTTTAAGAATCACATCTCATTCAATGCATAGGACCAGTAATATTATGTAAAAATATATTTTTCAAAAATGATGACTTAATTTTATGCAAGGGAGTGATTTTCCGTTCGAATGCGGGTGTATTTATTTTAAACTTCTCTCCACAAATAGTCCTCTTAGTTTAGGCCGTTAATAACCACGGTTATAGACGTACTAATACTAAAATAGATATAAAAACAATAACGAATGTTGGGTTGAACAACCCGTCATCCTTTCCTCCCCTATGCTTACAGTTGTCACCATACCAGGAGGTTATTGTGCAGTTGACCGTATGACCCTTGAAGTTTTTGGCAACGTGCCTGAAGCGCTGTTTTGCTTATATCCATTGATACAATTCTTGTCCTTACGACACTTCCAGTAGATCTCAGATAATAATATCCATAAATATTGCTACAATACTTGTCCTTACGAACTTTCCAGTAGATCTCAGATAATAATATCCATATAGATTGCTACAATACTTGTTACTTACGACACTTTCAGTAGATCTAAGATATTATACAATGATATAGACTGCCACAATTATTGTCCTTACAACACTTCCAGTAGATTTCAGATAATAATATACAATGATACATTGTGTCACAATTCTTGTTCTAACAACTCTTTCAGTAAATATATCATTGCATTTCCACTTAATCTCAGATATATAATGTTACAGAGCGCTACAACTTTTGTCCTTACAACATTTCCAGTAAAATCTCATACACCCAATGATACGGAGCGCTATAGTTCTTTCCTTAAAGTTTATTATTTTAAAAGTGATAGGATACGTGACATTGTATGTTAAATAAAGCCTTAGTATACATTTTTAATTATTTTTTTTCCAAATAATATGTGTTCTAAACAAATTAGGAAAATAAAACTATCGAGCAAGCAAGGGATGATTTTACAGTGGTGGGAGGGGGGGTTGTCTGTGAATATGAGCCAAGGACTATTAGCACCTAAGAATAGCACTTGTGTGGGTATACCACGCAGGTGTGCTGAAACTAGAATAATTATTTTCGTGTCCAGCCAGCTCCGCGGTGCATTATGTGCTGTCACTAGTGTAAACATCAGTGCGTTGACACGTCGTAAGTCCTCCTGGACCAGTCAAGCCACTGTTCCTCCGGTAGCTACACAAGGTCAACGATTACATCAACCCGTGACCTGGCCGTGTGGAGTGTGAGGCACGCCGGCTCGGCGTTCTTTTTAAGAACCGGGACTATAATACTTGTCCAATTTTCATATGTAGGGTCTTTTAGACAATACAAACACTGTTTTTCGAGGACAAAATTGATCCAATTTTAACATTTTATCAGTGTTATTTTATAGGTATTGATGAAAAGCTACAACTGCAGATCACGTGACTTGATGTATGAATACGTGAAAGTGGATCTAGTAACTTTACAAGCAGTAATATAAGGTTATTACGATGAAAATTGGACTGTAGAAGGGAGATTTTCACACGAGAAGAGTATAAACACAGAGATTCAAACACGTTGATAAATAGTACTCTAATTAATTAGGTTTCGTATATCGGCAATCTACTGATACTATTCACTCAAACCCTCTTCAGTGGGTGGATGGTCTGAAGCGTCACTCTCGTGCTAGACTGGTGTGTTGAAGATGGGGAGATAGGGGTTCGAATCCCGCTCGGGTCTACTGAGGGTGTTTGTCCTTAACGGATCCCCACTCTCCTTCCACGCAAATGCGGGTAGACTACCTCTAAAGTGCTTCCTTCCCTCATCCCTACCTCATTAGAGCATTATTATCATATATGCGTACAACCTAAACAGTAGCAAGACGTGGTGATAAATAATTAAAAAATCACTCACCTGCGGAGAATTGCTACAAGATGTAGCCTACTCGTATTACAAATAAAACATGAACATTTTTAAAACACCCTTGTCTAATTAATCAGTTTTCCCTCGTACCCACGTCTTACTAGCCGCTTGGGGCTATTCTCATATTTACACTAATGGGGTATGGATGAGGAAATTGGAATTTAAACGAACTGCACCTACAATTTTTGTGGAAGGAAAGTGGTAAACTATTTAGGAAAATACAAACAATAGTTGAAAATCTTTATAAAGCATTAATGTATGGCTTTTGAAAATCATATTTAATTTTATTTGAAAAATAAACTTGATGCACACACTGTGTGTTTAATTGAACATAGTCTTGTGTGCTCCAAATATGATGCGATGCGATATTTTCCCCCGAGCATTTAGCATTTATATTTTTCTCATTGCTTTCAGAGCTAATTCTTTACTTTATGTTGGTATTGGATGAAACATGTCAATTATTATTTAACAATTAAAACTCAATTTAATAATAAAGGCCGTATTACACGTTGCAGGTTGCATCGCTGCTTTCTGACGTCGTTTTGCAGCGCTGCAAGATGATGTAATATACCTAAATGATCGGTGCGCGTATCAGAAAGCTGGCAGCGCAAATATCAAACGAGTTCGATATTTTCTGATCGGACGACTGCTTTCTGCGCCGTGTAATCGCTTTCTGCGCTTCCAACTTGTCAAATGTTATACTGCGTATGCGTGCACCTGGTCGAGATAAGCTAATACCAGACCAGAGGATCGCCATTTTCTCAACAGTTTCGTTCGTGTGGACAACGTTCGCTGTGTTTATATTTTCAAGTGTTTATTCTCGTCGTTCGGGACATTATGACAGACATAAGAAACTATAGCAAAGAGTTTTTGACAGAATTGATTGAATTGTACCGAACAATGCCATGTTTGTGGAAAGTTAAAGGTGATGAATACCTAGATTGTTTGAGTAAAGAGAAGGCTTTGGGGGAATTGGTAGCAAAATTTCAAGAGGTTGACAAATACATCACATGAGGATCAGTAATTAAGAAAATGAATTCATTATGAACCTCCTGGAGGAAAGAAGCGAAGAAAATACGGGACTCTCTAAAGTCTCCACTGAGTGGCAAGATGATCATTCGTCAGATTGCAGCTTATGTGTAATAGGTAACCCAGATTTGTCAGCTCGCAGCGCTGCAAAACGACGTCAGAAAGCAGCGCTGCAACCTGCTACGTGTAATACGGCCTTAAAGCCTGCGTTGGTTACTGCGTGATTTTAGATACTTGCATTTCACTTTGTTGTTGTTGACAAGGAAGGTCGGTATTCGGATTTTTGCAGGTTGGGATAGGGATGAGGTTCCATATATCTCTGTGACTTAACGCCCAACGCTAATGAGGGTGCACTTCCTTTAAGCTACCCCTCTTCATCCATTAATAGTCCTCGTGTCAAACTTAATAACTAATTAAAAACAAAACCGGCTTCGCTGGCGGTATGGTCGATGGCGTCAATCTCACAGTATACTAGACTTCCGATGACAATTGGGATCGGAGTTCAAATCCCGTTCGAGTGTACTGAGGGTGGCTTACTGCAAAGGTTTTTTATACAAATGCGGGTATACTTCTTATAAATTCACCCTTACTCATCCCTAACTCATTAGCGCAAATAGTACATATGCGTATAACCTAAATAGGTAGTAAGACGCGGTGATAAAAAACTAAAAAAACACTTTTTAAGTGTTTTTCAAATACTCGAGTAATTAAAATGATTTCATGTGTACCATTATTTTTGTAACAACACAGTTTTCTAGGGAAAAATTGCTCTGCCGTTAGGGCCATGCACATTAAATTGATTGGGATGGAGAAGAATATTGTGGAAATGTACCCATATTTACGTGGAGGTAGAGATGAGAAATATTTAGGAATAACCACTCTATGTATTCCTTGCCGGGATTTGAATTCAGACCTCCTCTTCGTTGGCAAACCAAACTTGATGGGATTAACGCTTAGTATCCGTGTTTACCGGTGATACTAATTAAATATGTTCAAAGTTTAGCCTTTAAAATTGCAAACATTAATTATTTAAGAATATAAATGTATGAGAAAACATTTTGTAACTTTGGAATGTAGATGTTTTACACTAACAGTATAGAGGTAATGCGAAAAATACTTAAAAAAATAAATGGTACGGCACACCGCACAGACTTTCTCTCTCTTTCTATAAACTCGTAAGATTTCTGAACGGAATAATGTACATTGTATCATCACCACTCCNGTCGGTATTCGGATTTTTGCAGGTTGGGATAGGGATGAGGTTCCATATATCTCTGTGACTTAACGCCCAACGCTAATGAGGGTGCACTTCCTTTAAGCTACCCCTCTTCATCCATTAATAGTCCTCGTGTCAAACTTAATAACTAATTAAAAACAAAACCGGCTTCGCTGGCGGTATGGTCGATGGCGTCAATCTCACAGTATACTAGACTTCCGATGACAATTGGGATCGGAGTTCAAATCCCGTTCGAGTGTACTGAGGGTGGCTTACTGCAAAGGTTTTTTATACAAATGCGGGTATACTTCTTATAAATTCACCCTTACTCATCCCTAACTCATTAGCGCAAATAGTACATATGCGTATAACCTAAATAGGTAGTAAGACGCGGTGATAAAAAACTAAAAAAACACTTTTTAAGTGTTTTTCAAATACTCGAGTAATTAAAATGATTTCATGTGTACCATTATTTTTGTAACAACACAGTTTTCTAGGGAAAAATTGCTCTGCCGTTAGGGCCATGCACATTAAATTGATTGGGATGGAGAAGAATATTGTGGAAATGTACCCATATTTACGTGGAGGTAGAGATGAGAAATATTTAGGAATAACCACTCTATGTATTCCTTGCCGGGATTTGAATTCAGACCTCCTCTTCGTTGGCAAACCAAACTTGATGGGATTAACGCTTAGTATCCGTGTTTACCGGTGCTACTAATTAAATATGTTCAAAGTTTAGCCTTTAAAATTGCGAACATTAATTACTTAAGAATATAAATGTATGAGAAAACATTTTGTAACTTTGGAATGTAGATGTTTTACACTAACAGTATAGAGGTAATGCGAAAAATACTTAAAAAAAAGAGTTATGACATAGTGGCTAAAATTTTTAACATGGGCCTTGATCAATTTAAACAATTTTTTGTTATTGATGGGAGTAAAATAAGTTGGGTGTGTTATTCATGTATCCTTTTTTACTTTGAAATCTATTTGCTGGTGAAGAAAAAACGTATTAAATCTTAAGTCGCTGTTCTAACAAGTAAATCTATGATTAATTATTTATCACTTTAATGGAAATAATTTGACCATTGGCACTTTCCTTGTCAGTCAAGTCTTACCAAATTTAAGTTCCAATCAGTATTCAATAACCATACTTTATCAATTACGCTGTTAAATTTAATTATTGGCGATAATTTTACCACTATTTGGGACTTGATGCCCATAGGCGTTTTGGTCAGGCTATTGTTGTTTGGGAGGACAAAAATCACATATGTAATCTATTTTATGTTTTATATATTTTTATAAACATAAGACTAAAATAATGTTGTTGGGGATGTAAATTCTTACTTACTAGTGACGGCTAATTTTTAATCTTGAGGTGTGACACATTTAATTTACCAATAAAACATTTAACGTTGATGTGATGAGTTTCGTAAAGTCGAGGGAAAAAACCCTCCGTCGCGTCAGACCGCAAGCGAGCCATACCGACCGAGCGTCCGCCGCATGTTGATGAAGATAGTGCCAACATTTGCGGATAGAGGGTGTCATGTAATTAACAAACTAAACCCTGCGGCCGTTAATCTTAGTTTTCTAGACAGGAGCGATTACTTCTATATTCAAGTAGGTCTTCCATTCTACTCACAAGGCTGAGATGATCCCGTTTCATATCCATCCACTGCTTTAAAGAAATATCTTAGATCGCCGGGGATAAAACCTGGAATATCTGAATCTATAGCCAAGAGCTTTGATCACTAGACCACAGTGAGGTCGAAATCCAGCATAACTTTTAAAATATAAATTAATAATATTATTTATCTGGAAAAATAGTCCATGTTAAAATGATTTGAACTCGACACATTAGCTTAGTCGGTAGTGTGTCTGCCTATTGAACTAAGGCTATCGGGTATGATTCCTGGAATTGCAGTATCTTTATGAAATTGGGGATATCCTTTCATAGTGATCTTAATAGCTTGTGGACTTGGTGTCTTGTATATTCGAGAATTAATTTAGTGTCTAAGTCGTATGTAAATAATCAGTCGGTCGGAAAGTACATGTTCAATATCCCACATAATAGAGTTTATTTTAAATAGTAAATAATAAATTGTTGGTATTAAACAATTACTAACGTCAATTTATCAAATTATTTAATAATATATTTTCTAGTGAGAGTAATTAAAATATCACTACAATATGAATAATGTATTTAATATATTAATATAAAAATAGTAACACATTGACCTAGTTTACTTTAATTTGAAACTTTTACGTCTATACAAGTGTCATTTTAAAACCTAGGGGTGTGTGCAATTTATTTTGGGTAGAAGGAGAGTTTCTTGATTCATAATAGATTCTGTATCTATTGGCATAAGGAGGGGGTGTATGGAACGCGAGTTTACAGCAGTAATTTTGCAGTTTTTGTATCAAAACATCTCCTATGGCCAAAATAAATCAAATATTGTTAGAGTAGAAACAAAGAGTCTAATTTTATTCACATGGTGACAACAACATTTCTTGAATATCTGTCAAGGTCATCCTGAAATTGAATTTCAAAAGTTTATCATCTAATTCCGATATGCTCATGACAGATATTCAACAAATGTTGATATCAACATGTGAAGAAAACTAAACTCTATGTTTTTACTTGGATAATATTTGATTTATTTTAACCAAGTAAATTTCTGCTTTGAAAAAATGCAAAATCACTGGCCTTTTCTCGCGTCCTCTACACTCCCACCTTAATCAGTGTCTACAAAGCCGCCGATCGTACTGATCACCAATATCTAACTAAATATTTCATAACAGCGCTTTGTGATAATAGACCATAACTTGATCGTCGTTTCAATTTGTTGTCTGCGTTATTCCCAAGAAAATCTGTTTTATTTTTATTTACCATCACTCTCTCTGTATGGGAGACAAAAAAAACAAACAACGTAGCAGCAAATTTGTGTTTACTTTCAATTACTAAGAGCTGTTAAAAACCTCAATGGGATGCTATGAGTAGAGTGTGGCTAATTATTTATTTGGCTTTTCTCTTTAAAAAAAATCTTAAATCATTTCTTCTTATTTGCTTTGTGTTTTTTTCGGGCGTAATTGTATGTTTTTTGTTTGTTTGTTTGTTCGTTCTCGATTTTAAACTCAACTAAACTATACAGGATGAGGCAAAATATCTTTGCACCATAGTTACATTTCATCTTGAAAGATACATGCAAGTTTTATTTTCGATTTTTTTAAACACACGATTTACAAACAAATTTAAACTAATATAGTAGGCTCGATACTGCACATCGCTTCAGAATGTTATTAAGAAGTCCCTTCTGGAATGCCTTTTATCCTATACATGTCAAATGTCCCCGAAAATAATCAGATGACATCTAGAATGGGTTCTTCTTTGAGGAAACATGTTTTTATGTACCTCTTTAGAGAGATAAATATAAACATTTAGAAAACTTATTATATATAAAAAAAAATTTTTTTTCAGAATTTTTCCTGCTTTTTGGAGGTATCTACGGTTCAAATTTGCGGTCAGCATTGATAATATTTTAATAGATTGTTATTATTTTTAGAGGTATTGATAATAAATCACGACGTTGAGGGAAGGATTGTATTTAGTCCTGTAAAATCTTCTTGTGTTCTTCATTTCAAGCTCTTCCAATGCTATCGTTATTATTTCACCCACTTTAAAGGGAAACGTATTTTAAAAAGGAGAAAGTTTTCGTTTACAATCACTAATATTGATAAATATTTTTTAGCATCACGTCTTACTAACCGATTGGATTATACGCCTATGTTCTGATTACCTTAAGGTGTAAGGGATTAGGAAGGTTGAATTTTAGAGGAAGTGTATCCGTATTTGCGGGGAGATAAAGGGGAAAACCACCCTCAGTACATTGGACCTCGACCTCCCTGCCTTCGGTAGTCTAGTCTATTGCGAGAATAGCGCCTTATACCACGTGGTCACCAAGATGGGTTTAAGAATTATTCTTATGCAATTAACCGTGAAGATAAACTTAGATTACGTTATTTAATTTTCTAGTTGTATCTTTATTCACACACCCACTCACACATACTACACTGAAGTTACCAGTGTCCTTTCTACACTTTAGATTTTGAGATAGAGCGTCTGTCCATTGAGTTAATGGTCCTGATCTCGATTCCTGGTATTACTGGAGATTGAGTTATTGGTAAAATTGGGGCTCCCTCTTATTAATTAACTAAAGGCCCAGTATTATACATATTCTAGAATTATGATTCTATGTCATGTGCTGATATAACGAGTAAGTTTAGAAAATTACCGCTAAATAATCTTACAATTCTTATTTATCTTAATTATCCTGTAAATATATAAAAACTACATCCTGACAGGAATTTGAATCCCGGTCGCTTGTCTTGGCATGCCGACTGCTCTAGCTCAGTCGTTACAGCGGTTGGCGAGTAAAGCCGGACGATTAAGTTTCAAATCCTTGTCTGGATGTCGTTTTTTATATAATATTTGCACACTCATTCCATTAAAATGTCATCCGAAAAGAAGTCTTGGATTATATGCATTCATCATGTTAAGAAAAATTATAAAATATTTGAAACTATATGCATTTTGTATTTAATGTCATAAAATTATTATTATTTATATTTTATATGTCATAAAGTCATACAATTAGGTAAATTGAGAGTATAGCAAGATTATTGAACTCTAAAATATATCTTGAAGCAAAATACATTAAAAAAAATTAAATCTAAAATTAATTTTTCCCGGTAGTTATTAATTACATGTTTGCAGTAATATGAATAAACTCACTACTTTTTACATTTATGTATCCTCTTAAACTAGTTTCAATTTTTTTTTAAAAGTTTAAAAGGATATATGGATAAAAAACATGTTTACAAAGTGAACTGAAATAAAAACAATGCAATTTCCTGAGGTTAATATGGCGGATATTTATTGCAGTGCAACGATCGTCTGCTCAATAACTAGTACCGATTACAGTATACCTCACTTCCTCTATGTTCTTATAGTTACTACAGTCTTAAGATTTCTCTTTGTCTTTAAAGTTAATATTTTTTGCTCTCTCTCAACACAGCGGAGAGAAAGTACGTATTGTGATTGTCAAAAAAATTCTAACTCGAGATTTTTATAAATGTTGACGTTTCATTAACCCCTGAAACAAAAAAAAAAAGTTGTTTCACGATGTTGTTTGTCTGCACCTCAAGCTAGAGCTGAAACTATTTTACCAATTGGGCTAAAACTTAGGGTAGTTTACTAAAGGGCAAAATGAGAAAAAATTGATTTTCTTAAAATTCGCTCTATTGATTCTGATTAAATAAAAATTAAATCTAGACACTGTTTATTACTATAAAAAAGATAGCAGTTCTCATTTTCTCATTAAAATGACTTTGAAGGTAATTTGTGAGTATTTGTACCTAAAAAAAACTACACTTTTTTGAACAAATTACCATTGTGAGCTCTTTATCCCAGCTGTTTCCTTCCAGGCGAGTTTCCTTCCAGGCGAGTTTCCTTCCAGGCGAGTTTCCTTCCAGGCGAGTTTCCTTCCAGGCGAGTTTCCTTCTAGGCGAGTTTCCTTCTGAGGAAGTCAATCCATCATACACGCAACAGCAACTCGAGATGCATCGCAAAGTTTGGTTTTATTTGTCGGTTGCTAGGGGCTAAACAATTTCTTCCCTTTATTTATACCTTTTAATATAAAGTTATTAAAGTGTTGTCGACATCTGGCCTGCTGTCAAGGAATGTAAAACTCAGAATATACAAAACAATAATTCTACCTGTTCTCTATGGGTGCGAAACGTGGTCTTTTTGATTACACGACGAAAATAAATTTAGGGTTTTCGAAAACAAGGTGCTTAGAAATATATTTGGTCTAATAAGGGATGAGGATACTGGGCACCGGAGGAGATTACACGATGATGATTTACATACCCTGTACTCATCACAAGACAATGTTAGCATAATCAAGTCTCGAAGATTACGGTGGGCAGGACATCCAGCACCTACATAGGTGGTCACGTGGAAAAAGGCGTCTGGCTCGTCAAATATGGTTTATTGTGGACATAGAGGTCTGAGCTCGAATCCATACTGAGGATGCTAAGGGTATTTTTTCCACAATGTTTTCCTGCTCGCCATTTATAGGCAAATGCGGGTACATTCCTTTCAAGTTCTATCGTCCCCATCCTTACACCTTTGTGTAATTAAACGAGCACATCCTGGCTGGGTAGTAAGCTGCGTAAACATAATATAAATAGAATCAGACGCTATAGTATTTAAATACAATATTTGTTACCTATTATTTCAAATTAATACTCGCTAATTATAAACCTAAAGTTGATTTATTTCCATTTATCAATATTTGAATGTTATTGTAGATTGTAGATCACTTGCTGGATATTACCACCACTCCCCCAACCCTCGCCCTTCCGGGTGTAAAGTATTTTAGTTTCATTTTATTAGCTTGTATACTAATAACGTTTAGTGTTTTTTTACAACATGTAAGGCACGTTCCTCTCCGTATACAATTATATTAAAAGTATGTATATGATGAAGGAAAAAAACCACATAGTTTAAAACAAGTTTAAGGTTTCCTTTAAGCTCATTTCTTAGCGAAAGAATACATTAGTCATTCCGAGAGGAAATATGTTTTAACCTCAATTCGCAGCTTGACGCGAAATAATCAACACTTTTTCTGACACTGTTGGAAATGTTGAGTCGGGAGTGGTTTAGCAACATATAAATCCATCGGGTGGTAATATCTCTCGTTTACAATTCATCTTTAAATATGTTAGAGTTGCTAGAAATCTCATCTACGTAACTGAGAGGTTAGCAAGACAAACTACATAGCTAATAGGGTGTATTATTATTCCAAGTGCAGCCAGGAAGACGTGAATTTGATCACTAGCCAAATATTATTCTCTTTTCTGGCGCCTTTTGATATTATTATTTTTTTATTAATTTTCTGTCCCACATTAAGTTGGTGTATAATTTAAATTTTTATTCAATTCTGAAATTAAGTTAATATTAATGATAAAAAATAATTTCTTAATATGTGGATTTAAACCTTTAAAAATATCATGAAACAAATTTTTCAGAAGCTTAAAAACTAATTAAAACTTTATAAGAAAATTCCTTTATATTAATTTTTAAGCTTGAAGGTTATTTCACGTGTAATCAAGCCTTTTCATTCTACTTTTTAATTATATTTTTTTACAGACAATAAAGCTCTAACACTCCAATAAAATCCACATTTTTTAAAATTAATAACTGTATTGAACGGTTCAATGTTTACGGGAAAGTCGTTCGAATCCCGTCTAGACGCACCTGAAAGGGTTTTTTCCACGTGTGACTTTCATTCTTCTTTTCAAATTCTCTCTACTCACTAAAGTGGAGAATTTTTTCTGGCTTACTCTCCTTAACCTGTTCCATTAAGTCATTATTAACTATTAACACTAGCGTCTTATATTTTTTAGCACCGCGTCTTACTACCTGTTAAGGTTATACTCGGATATAGAGTACTAATCACGCTAATGAGTTAGGGAATGAAGACGGCTGAGTTTAGATAAAGTGTATCCGCATTTTCGTAAAGGGAGTGTTGATAACCATTTAGAAAAAACACCCTCAGTACACCCGACGGGTATTCGAACCCTGATCTCCCTATGATTGACAGTCTCCAGTATATTGTGAGAGAATCCGCATGGTTGGCCACCTTGTCTAACATGCCACTCTGGCAGAAGACTATACTGCTGTTGACGGGGATATCGAGTTTTGAATCTCGGTCGGGTGCACTGAGGGTGTTTTTTCCAACATGGTTTTCCACTCTCCCTCCACGCAAATTTGGGTATACTTCCTATAAATATAACCATCCTAATCCCTTAAATCACTAGCGTAATTAGTACATAAGCGTACAGCTCGAACGGGTGAGTGGTGCTAAAAAAAAAAAGAATGTAAGAGTGATGCCTCAGAACAAGCGGTCACCGAATTCGATAACACCAGCACTAAACGAACACATTAAAAACCTTGTGTTTAGAAAGTGTACGTTAAATAACCCATCAAATAATGAATCATATCGTTAACATAATAGATACAATTTGTCACAGTAAATATTACTTGCCATATTTGGAAGGTTTCATATCTAGGTCGGTTTAGTCATTTATTTATTATTTATATTAATGCGTTCTCGTATTTTGGTTTTAAAGACAAGAAATAGGGCCACAGTTTAATAATGGCAGGGGAACTCTAAAAAAACTATAATCACACGGAATTGGTTTCGTACTTCAAGGATAATGATGTTTGATCTGATACGTCCCGTCCATTCCCTTGAATCTTTCTGTCCTCGTTTCTCCCAACCCAGCCAGCCATTCCGTGACAAGTTTACCTCGATAGAAGCTTCTTGTTAAACAGATTGTACTCTGTTCTAAGGCGAGGCGAACGGACATTAGCAGACTTGACTGACTGTCTCTGGGGGCTAGCTTTCGATCACCGGTCAATATATCATTTTACCATGTTGTTTTTGCATGCTATTACCAAGTCAATGCTGGTGAATTTCTTAAAGATCACCTTTCTTCGAATATATTATATGAGATATCTTAGATTGAATACGATTATATAGATTATACACTGGCACTAAAATACACTTTAAAATATTTACGGTTATGTCCATTAGCTGTTTCCCTAGTGCAAGCACTAATCACGCTCAGGCCACCTACAGTGCAATTTTATTAGGAAGGACCTTTTATAAAATGCAAACTTTTTTTTGCAGTTAACGTTGATAACATTTTATTATATTATTAGTGTTATCTTAGAGGTAATGATAATATCTATCAAAAGTGACAGCTGTAGATCACATGACTTGACGTGTGGATATGTGAAAGTAGCTCTATTGACTTTTCTGTCAGATAAGGTTCTTTCTATTAAAATTGGATTGCGGGTCTGATTTTTGACACGTTGAGGAGTGTTGCTGCTTACTGGCTTCTATTATTACTATGATTCTGATCCGAACTTGAACAGAGACTATCAGGTGAGTAGCAGACTACTATCGGATCTAGGAACCCATATAATACAATCTTAAATAAACGATAACGTGCGTGTTGTACTCTCATAATAAGCATGTATTAGGACTACAGATGACTCACTAGTTCCTAACCAGTGAGCCGCGGGCTCGTTTTGAGGTTTAGCGAAAAAACACATATCTAGTAAGTAAAAAAATACATTAGTTATCATATATAAATACATAAATAAAGCTACATAATATAACCTATTGGACACTATACTTCTTGTTGCAAGTGTTTTTTATTTACATTTAATGGTGAAACATATTTTTTTATTTTATAGGGACTTAACACGTGTCTCAGAGGGCACGTGGACAAAGAAGTCAGTCTCCTATAGTATAGTTTTCCGATAATGAGGAGGCTGGGGTTCGAATACCGGTCAAGTGTAAACATGTTTTTTTTTTTTTTCTAAATGGTTCATTACTCTCCCTACCCACAAATGTTACTACACTTTCTCTAAATATCATCTTCCCCATCCCTATCTATTCAGTATAAATATGCGAATAGCCTGGGTGGCTAATGAGACGTAGTACACACACACACACACACACACACACAAGTACAAAAACACTTAAGCATTTTACTTGATTTAAAAATAATAAAAAAAAAACACTTATATTTATAAAGCAAAAAATATAGGCCTACATGAAACTTTGGAGAGAAAGTATATGTTTGTTAACTGATGAATTTGTGATTTAAATTACTATTTACACTACCGACCCACTAGTAACCCCCGTGTTAATAATACGCCTTTATATCACAATTACATCAAAACACTTCCGCAGTGTTCAAAATGTTTACCATTAGCACCCGTTGGCACCGTTGCCAAATAAAAGACAAACTGACAAACTTGTTTACAGGTTTACTACATCATATCGTTTTAGTTTATTTTAGCACTCTTCAGCGTCAGTAGGGACTTTCGACGTCAGGTTGTCAACAGATCATGAAATAATATAAAATAAAATTGTCATGAATAAAGTTTGCTGATCATGTTCATGATAATAGATTTTTGACATTCTTAATGATAATTTCAATTTGTATAAATAAATGGTCTAATTTTTTATTACTTTTAAAATTTAACCATGGTTGTCTCTATGAAGGTATTGTAAAAATAATCTAAAAGTTATTGTAACTGACTTGTTTGATCAATACCCATCTGTTTGTGTAATTGAAGTGAACACTACATGAAGGATATGTTTTAAACAAATGCTTAAACATTCGCCACTAGAGAGGATGGAAAACTTTATTGAATAAGTAGAAGACAGATTCGGTGGCCGCATAGTCTAAGACGTCACTCTCGCAATTGGCTAGACTGCAGTGGCCGTATAGTCTAAGACGTCACTCTCGCAATTGACTAGACTGCGGTGGCCGCATAGTCTAAGACGTCACTCTCGCAATTGACTAGACTGCCGATGACAGGGAGATCGGGCTCGATTCCCAGTCGGGTATATTGAGGGTGGTTTTCCCTAAATGGTTTTTACTTTCTCTTTCACAACGCAAATGCAGGTACACTTCCTCTAAATTCAACCTTCCTCATCTCTAACTCAATAGCATAGCACATTTGCGTACAACCTATACAGGTAGAAAGACGCGGTGCTAAAAATAAAAGTAGAAGACAGCACTCCTAGCTGGGTTTTGAACCCTGGCCTTTAAGGTCAGCTTAAATCGTGCATCTGTGCAGCTAACTCCGACTTGCTTAACAACGTAATGTGTATTTTAGGTTACCTAAAAGTCTAAAGATCAAGTGAGCCTCCGCCATTTCGTTTTACACAATATACCTATCATCAATGTTCACACTCTGGCACAAGGGTAACATTAGTAATTGTTTAAGCCGACCTTGGTGTTCTTGGGGTATAATGCTCTCTTTAGGACCCGATGTTCGTGGGCTCAAACCCATCCGGGGTTGACGTATTTTTTCAAGGGTGATAAAAATACGTAGCACAGCTTCCTTCGAAGGGGAAGTAAAGCCGCCTGTCCCATGTCGATTGTGGTATTTAAAAGAACCCTGGAAAGTATTTCAAAATACCTTTCATGGTAGGCCCTTTCACTCTCGATTATAGAAGTTCTTGTTTGCTGATACAACCAGTCGGTTCATAAAGTCAACGTTAAATACCTCCAATAAATAAAATTAAAATAATATTGCTAAACAACATTTCCTCGTTTCTTTACACTACTACACAAGATTTTATACTGTATTTAAGCCCCACTGAAGCATTGACATTTATCTGTTTTTTATATTAACAAATATTTTTGAGTCGATACAAATATTTAAACTAGATTAAGCTAATTATACTGAAAATACTATCTTTCCTATATTAACTGTACATATTAATTTTGTTTAAGCACCAATTTCAAATTTAATGGTACAGTTAGCTAGCTACCCAAGCTATGACCGACCTTAACAACTCTGCACCCGTTTAGCCAATGGTTCGAATGATTTATTTAAGCCTTAGCCTGAAGTCATGAAACAAGTTCAACCAAACTCCAAGTTCCGATCTTGCNAACCGCAACAAAGCCACTCTACGCTATAGTTTATACAGCATCAGCGTTGTTTCTTTGTAAATCTATTCCTTCTAGAAAGATGAATGCACAAGGTATAATGACCAAAACGAGTCGGACAAGGTTTGTCTGCTTGAAACACTTTGTTTTTATATTTTTTATGTTTTAGTCTGGAACCGGTCCTTTGAAAAACGTCTGTAGTCTTTGGAGATCTGCACGTTAGTGCGAAACCTCTGCTTCTATCTGCTTAGCTATAGGCATTGCTTCTGTAATATTTGGCCATCCAGTAAATATGACGAAAGGGATTTCACGAGAAATCTTTAGAGCTTTGAGATGATTTTTAGTATTAATTCACGGGATGGCTCCTTATAACCGAAACAAATCCGTGTAGAGTTAGCTCAGCGTTAGCATGTTTAACTCTAATCCGAAATGCTTATGGTTCAAGTCATGTTGTACTGAGGGTGTTTTTTTTTATTAGTGGTTTTCCGTCTTTCTTTACGAAAAAAAAAACAACTCTTGTGCATTTCTTTAGAATGAATGAACATTTTCGTTTAAAATATCACGGGATGACACGACACGTTCTTGTTGAAGGTGTTTACACGCACACACTCAAAACACCGCGATAGCGATCAGTTGGCGCTACTCTCGCAGTAGACTAGACCTATAACGAGGAGATGGAAGTTTGAATCTCGGTCGAGTGTACTGAGGGTAGTTTTTCCAAAATGATTTTCCACTATATAACGAGGAGATGGAAGTTTGAATCTCGGTCGGGTGTACTGAGGGTAGTTTTTCCAAAATGATTTTCCACTATCCCTCCACGCAAATTTGGGATACTTCATTTAAATATGACCTTACTCACACCTAAAATCATTAGCGTATAACCTGAACAGGTAGTAACATGCGGTGTAAAAAAAACTATAAAAACAATCATTTTAGAAATTATAATAGTATGCATGTTGGGATGAACTTTTATTTGCAAACAATCGCACAACGTGGCTAAGAAAATTGTGTTGATATTTTAACTATACATTTTTTATAAAAACACACTAACAGTTTCATTTTTTTTTAATTCTATAATTTTGTCACTGTTCTGTTAGTGATAAATAAGTATTATGTTTTCATATAATTAATATTTATTTCAATCTCATGTTTGCTACTCCATTATAATGAGGGAGTTTTAAAAAAACCAGTTGATTTAGGACTCAAATGCTCACTCTAAATTTGCAAGTTACTAGATACAGTCATTTTGACTGGTCATTTGACTTGGCCCTGTACATATTTCAAAATAAAACACATATCTTATAGTAGACTTATTCTATATTGTAAGGTGATGTTTTAATTTTTGAAGTAGTTCTGTGCTATATACATTTGTTGAATATTTGAGGTAGGCCTACAGACACAATTTAAACCATGACCTAACATTCCATTGCATATTGTAGTGTGCTTATCTTAGTATAGATCATTCACCTAGATTTTAAAATTTTAGTTTCAATGTAATCCATTCAATAAGGAATTAATCAGAATTGTTAGTAAATTATAAGGTAATTAATTAATTAGATCAGGGTGGTCCAACACTTTTTCATCCCAAGGGCCAAATTTCATTATCAATCTCAACCGAGGGCAAAAAATAAATTTAGTGGGCCCCCTCAACTTAATACAGGCCTACAAACAACACTTGATAAACAATTATTTTCAATACTTATATATAAATTGTATTTTGGGTTGGTAGAATCTTTCAAATTTTACTGCCAATTAAAAAGTGTATTAATTTCCAAAAAATATACTATGAAATATGCACGCGCGCGTGCACACACACACTTTGATAAAATAACTTAGAATTATAAATAAATATTTATACTGTACATATTTTTATTAATAAAATAAATTTAATCTTGCCGGTTTTAAATACATATTTTTATTTGATTAGTTAGTTATCTTACACTTTTCTCCAGGATACTGTGAGGGCCACTATTTCAGTGATCACGGCTGGCAGTTGGACCACACTGAATTAGACAGGAGCCTATATTTTGCTATACATATCTTCTTACCTTTATTTTATTAACTGTCGTCTTAACTTACTTTTCTCAAACTTCACACGGAATGTTATACATTAAATTGAAACAAGTTAGTATTTACATTCATTTTCATTTTAAAACTAAACATATCTCAGCAACGGGGAAGAAAGACTTTAAACTCAAACTCGAACTCGATACAACCGATCTTAAGGTGAAGCTCGACCTCCAAATGAGACAGGCTCGCTGACCATGGGGGCCATTGGTCGTCTATATTGGTTAGGAGCCGTGACTACCCCCACACCTCCCTCCCCTTTCCTTTCTCCCAGAATTTTTAAGCAAGTCATTATAATTGCTCAGAGAGAAGTCAGTAAAAGCAGCCCAAGTCGCTGTAATGGCTGCCCCGAGATAAGATGTACAAGTAACTGACACAGAGGTCCATGAAAAGATTTACAGAGCTGGGCTTTGTTGTTACTGGACAATGTAGCAGTTATTAGTGGGCACTGTCGAAAGCTTGAGAGCTACTTTTTGGACCAAGGGTATTTTTTTTTACGCCGACATAGCCTCGAGGAAGGTTAATTCCACACGGCGTGGTTCATTGGACATAAGGTATTTCAAGATACTATCACCAAAAATGAACAACTCATTATTTTCTAATCATCTATTGGAGAGTAAAAAGAAGTCACCGTGAATTAATTTTTCCGATTTCGCATCTTATATATATATATATAAATAAATTATAAACCGATAACATTACTATTTTCACTCGTGTATATACTAACCAAAACTTAAACTTTCATTTTTGACATTAGGTAAAAATCAAAATCCATCAAAATAAAAACAATAAATAAATGATGGCAGCTTATGAGTGGAAAAGATGGGGAATTAGGGGTAGCATAATTATGAAGCAAAATAATTCTTGATTTAATTTTAAATAATTTTCATAAATATTTATTTTAATTTTTTTTTAAAAGTAATAAGACTCTCCATGAATACACAGCAAAAGTAACAGAAATCATTACCGATTTATAATGGGACTTTGAAAAACAAGCCACTTATGGTGCCCGATGTTTTACTTACTCGTCTATGGATCTCTATCAGTCTTGAATACTGGCTGTTCAATTTAACGGGCTGTGCGTTTCACTGATTAGCAACTCTTAAGGGCTACGTGTTTTTTTGTCGAATTAGTTGTTGACTTAAGGTGGTAATAGTGTAGGAAACGCGATTTGAAGGCATTATTTTTTGCAGTTTGTATAGGTATAAAAACAATTTGTTTGTCAAAAGAAATCAAATAATTCTCGAGTTCACATGGTGACCTCAACATTTCTTGAATATTTGTGTAGGGTGTCCTAGAATTTAGAGGCAACTTTTTCTCTTAATTTGAAAAATTTGTCATCTAATGCTGCTATGCTCATGACATAATATATTCAAGAACTAATAGTATCACAACGCGAAGAAAATTTAACTATATGTTTTTAATGGAGTAATATATTTTTTATTTTGACCAAAACAAATATTTGTTATAAAAACTGCAAAAACATCTACCATTAACTGCGTCCCCTACACTCTCACCTTAAACTTTCACCGTGGCAAAAATTAAAATAATACTTCCTTGCAAATAGAAATGCTGAAAAAAGTTTAAATATTGTTTAAATTAGTGCTTTACTTTGATTATCATTTACATGCCTTTTTTTTTCTTTTTCCTTAGAACCGGTCACAAATGATCAGTCATTGGTTATTTCCTCCACTTGCGCTCCGGGTAAAGATGGACGACGCATTTTATTTTTCACTTTTTCCAACGTAATTCTCAGTTGTTGATAAAATTCGCTTTTATGATTATGTGCATACCAGGGTGGATTTGCACCTAGAAAACAGGAACCAATCTAAAAATAAATTGGGGAATTCAGTGGGACAGGAGAAAGTCAGTGAAATTTTCAAATTGTTTTGCAATCTTTTTTTTAATGCGTAGTAGAAGATATTAATCCAGTGTACAGTATCCGTTTTATCCCCACTTCATTCGATTTTGTGAAGAACACTAACACATTTGTCTTACTAATTATATTGTGTCAGTAATTTAATAGTAAACAGTGAAAATAACTAGTTTTTTATTTTTCGCCTTGTATATTAACACAGAAAAAAATTGCATGTTTTTACTTTCTCTCGATTCCTCTGGGAGATAAGTATTGTAATCGTAAAAAAAAATCGCGCTCGAGATTTTGATAAATTGCGAAGTTTCATACCTCCTGAAACGGTAGAATCTGTTTTCGCGATGAGGTCTGTCTGTATCTTGGACTAGAACCAAAACCATTTTACCGATCAAGCTAAAACTTGGTATTTAGGGTTTTATTTAGGTTCCCTCAAGGAGCTTTTGGAATTAAATATCAATCCAACCTTAAAATTAAAGGTAGTTTATTGAAAGGCAAAAATTTAAAGAATCGATTTTCTTGAAATCCGCTCAAATTATTTTGATTACATTTCGTATCCAGGCACTGTTTAACATTACAAACTAAATAGCAACTATCGTTTTCCCATGAAAATGAATTTTAGGAAACGTTACATAAGCGGAAATTTCCAATTTTTATCTCTGCAATTATTTGAGATTTGAAATAACTTATCATTATAAAGATGTAGCACTGTTAAATAAAAAACTTTTATTTGAAATATAATTTTATAAAAGCAACCGTTTCTGAGCTTTTAGCATATTTACATATAAAATTTAATTTTTATTCAAGTCTTTAAAAATAAAATTAATTGTTATTCTCTTTGGGGGCCAAATCTGTTCCTCTGTTCTCAATGTTTCTGGAACATTGTATAACATTTTATCTATGCTATTTGGGGGAATGTTTATGCAACCATGTATATTATTTTTTCCACATACCTGATGAGTTTTTTTATTTAATGTTTATATTTTAAGAAAAAGTCTGTGCTTTGCACCGTACCATTAATTTTATCTAGAAAACCTGGAAAAGTCAGGGAATTTCAAAGCCTTTACAAAAGTTTATAAACCCTAATATACCGAAATAATTCAGGTTTTTAATAAATCAAATTAATATCTAGTTACTAGTAGGGCCTATTCACCTACTAGATCATATTATCAACTTTGTATTTTGAATCGTGTCATACCACCCGTTCGGGATATTCTCATTTAATCTCATTAATGGTAAAGGGAATATGTAGGTAGAATTTAAAAGAATTGCACCTGCATTGCGTGGGAGATAGTGGGAAACAGTTTGTTAAAAACACTCTTGGTATATCCGGCTGGAATTCTAATCCCTTCACTGCTGAGCTAGACCATTCAAGCTTGATGCCTTAGTCAGTGCTTCCCCCGATGTTATATATCTGACCAAATAATAATTATTATTATAAAATATATTGAAATTAACCATTTATATCGATCGATTGAACAAACCATTTCTGTCACACAAGTAACTTTTTCTTCTAAAGATAAATCAATATTTCCCCCCCATAATAAATAAATATTAACCGCACATTTTCTCCTAATCGTGAAGAAACCACTCAGGAATAAACGGCGATCAGTTGATAAACAAAAGATGAAGCAGCAATAAAGAAATTGAATAAAAAGCAGATAAGTACAAGATAATTTGCGGAAACTTGTCAGTAAAACTATTCATTTCATGATGATCATTGAAGATTCGTGGTTTCCCCTCCTCTCTATCGACTGTGCGATGGAAAGAGTGTTCGTGATTGTAGTAAAAATTGATTAGTTCAGCAGTTGTTCTCACGTGTTATCTTATACATTCACAGACTAAGAATGATCGGAACACCTTTAAGAAAAAAAAAATCGTTGGCTTATCATTTGATATTTTTTTACCAAATTTTCGGATTTCTCAAATAAATAGATCCAATCAACTATTCCTTTGAGGTGTGAAAATAAATTTATTTTAAAGATTATCACGTAAATGTGGACCCTTAGGAGCTGTTCTTTAACACCACAGTCAAATTTTAAAAAAAAACACGATGGTAGGGTTTTTTTGTAACTTTTTTCCTCAAATACTTTTTTTCAAATGTTTTAAAAAATAGCTTTGGCGTGCTAAAGAACAACATTTTACTAATATTTTTATTTACTCTTTTTTTTTGCATCTCGTTCTAATATCTGTTCAATATATAGGCTACGTGTTTAACCATACGAATTTATTAGGGATACAGAAATTAGAATTTAGAAAAAATATACTCCTATCAGCGTGGAAGAAAATGTAAAACTATTTATGAAACTGTGATTCGAACCCTGATCTCTCAGTCATCGAGACTAGATGAGCTTAACATTTAGTTCGTGGGCCTGCTGGTGTGGGTCTTTTCTTACAGGCGTTTCGTATGTATAAAGCTATTAAAGCCTGTCTCTGCACTTGAGGTAAATTTCGAATTACTCGTACCCAGACGAATTTCGCTCAACAGTAATACTTGAAAAAAGTAATAAATGCAAATTTGACTTAGAAAATTGTTGAATTGGAAATAAGATTCTCACTGTGCCTTTTAACTATTAATAATACAAAGATTAAGACTTTTCTCAACTTCTCCCCTTACCTCCTCTGCCTTAAAATAAATCTATTTCTTTCACAAATATGACAACTTAATGCGAATTAATCTGTGTATATATATATATAAACCTTTAATATGAGCTGAAAGGATTCAACCAAAGATTAAAATCTTTATGAATATTGGTTAGGTCAACTCAAGTCTTTACGTGGTATTAAAGATGTAGGAGTGGTTTCTTGGGTCATTGGCTCACAATAGGTGTGTTCCTACGCGATAAAACCCTCACTTGTAAAGTATTACATCAACTTACAGTCTAAATTTTCAAAAGAGGTTATAAAAGCTAATAGATCTATTTTTTTGATGTATATATTAGGTATGTAATCTGCCACTTATAATAGATAGGATTATCAATACCTATAAATAATTGTAGTAATATAATAAAATGTCCATATTGACAGAAAATTATATTTTTGTGTTTTTTAAAATGCCATTCTTATGAATATTGGACGAGATAATAGTTTACTAGGCAATTACCTTTCTTTCTTTTTGCCCCATAGGTATATTAGTTTCCTTGCACCAAAGTTTGATTATTTTTTTAAGTTAAGGGATTATGTTCGATTCCGGGACCAACCTAAATCTCTATCACGGATGAAATTGAGATAGACTCTTTCACAACGACGAATTGACGACCTTGGGACTTTGTGCGGTATCGGTTCCAGAATTAAGTTACTTAGTAAATCATTCTATCAGATGGATCACAATTTTCTCTTTAAATACCTTCCATAGTTCCTATAAGTAAATTTTAATTGGTGTATTGTCAACTCTGTCTTTATAAAGTGTACGCTAAATACAACACTTTTTAAAAGTATATATAAAAAAATACGTGCTGCTTGTTTTTTACTTACTTATGCTACAAACTTGTTACTGTTGGTAAATATTTAACTCGTCTTGTAACAATGGAAGTGTTACGCGAGTGGTGGTGGCTATCACACCGTCTCATCAGACACATGTACAGTTGTTAAATAAAAGTTACCCTTATGGTTGCATTTACTCTAGTCAGTTTAATTCGTAAATGGGCAGTACTGGTATGGAGCGTAAGGCCTGTCCTCACCCCTTTTTGGTGCTTTGTAATTCCTGCCACACCGGCCCCCCCCCACATATTTCCGCGAGTCGTGGAACTCCGAGCCCCCCCTCCTTCCCCTTCTATCTTTTAAGTTCGCCCCCATATATTCTCAGAGAGGTCATAGCGAGGTCATCACACAGGTCCACGGTATGGCCATCATGCCGAAATAAGAAATACCAACATGTTTCTTCGTGAAATAACATCTCTTCTGTGTTTGTATATGACCCGCTTTCAGTGTCAACCAACTATACCTTGATTTTATTAGGAATGTACAGTTGGAGCACTTTTTGGAAAATACAAACATATTTATTTGGTCAACATTATTAACTTTTTATTATACGATTAGAGTGATTTTATAACTATTGATAATATCTATCACAATTATAACTACAGATCACATGACTTGACGTATGAATACATGAATGTAGATATAGTAACTTTTCCTGACTGTCAGATATGTCCATTCATATAAAAATTGGGGTATATACGTAAAATATTTCCGTATTTGCTATATGCTACAATCCAATTTTCATAGGAAGCTATAAAAGCTACTAGCTTTACTTTAATGTAATCATACGTCAAGCCATGCTATCTTCAGCGGTCACTTGATATATATTATCAATACCTATAAAATATCACTTAAAATATATAAAAATCTTATTAATGTTATTAGCAAAAGAATATGTTAGGATTTTCTAAAAGGCCCTTCCTATGAAAATTGGATTGTAAATATACCCATGCCGGCTATTATTACGTTGTCTAAAACATGCGAATTATCACTGTGGTTTCCCCATCCTTTCTACGCGCTAATGTGGATGCATTTCATTTACCTTCCTTTATCCCTGCCCTGTATATTAGGCCGTTAGTAACCCTTGTATTGAACTTAATAATTAAAAGATAAAATATAATATGCCATAAATCAAGCTACTCTCTTTTGTGCCTCGGCTGTAGACACAATCTTTGAAACTTTGTTTTGCATGCGATGGTCTGCCCTTCTCTGGGTACTGTAGTTCGTATCCTCGTGAAGTTGGATATGTAACTTTCAATCGTTGCTAGATCCAGTCGGGAATTCAATGATAATCTCTCTTAATAAAAATATCTGTACCGCGTATTTCTGCTTACGAAGGCTAGCCGAAAAATAACATTTTAAGAACAAGATTAAAAAAGGAAATTTTAGGAAAGTGCATACATATACTCGAGTGAAAAAGCTGGGTCCGCTTTAAAACTCACATTTCCAAAAATGATCCTTTTGGTGCCACCGTTCGGAATTCATAAACAATAACTTTTATTTTGGGATGTTTTTCTTAAGCATCATTGCGATTATATTCCTCTTATTGTTTTAACGAATTTTTATCAATTTTTACCTATATATCACCTTTGACTTGGTTGGTAGCGTATCTGGCTATTTAGTTAAGGGTCCCGAGTTTGATTCCCGGCATAGCCGATGAAATGTAGGTTTCCCCTCTCACCGTGTTGAATTAACGGCTGGGAGCTGGGGGTTCTGTCTGATCTATATTTAAGTTAATTTATATTGGAGTACCCATAACATTATTCTTAAATAAGCTTACTAACTATTTTACTTTCTCTCTATCTTACAGGTAGAGAAAGTATGGTGATCGTCAAAAAAATCGAACTCGAGATTTTGATGAATAGATCGAGTAGGAAAACCTTCAATTGCTGGTTGCGTTGGAATGCTTAAGGATCTGAGTTCAAACGTTGCAGAGTGACAAACTAATTTTTTTGATGCTTTTAATTTTTCGATCATTAATTATTGTTTCAAGTCGTGAAACAAATAGATGAACGGTTGCATACTATAACACCTTTATATTTACTGTATTATATAGTTATAATATTGTAATCGTGAATATTTTTTGTCCTCCATATTATGATTTATCTTTTGTTTTACGTGAGCACAAACTCAAATAAAAGCAATTAATCTAAGTATTAAAAAATACCCTCTTATTATTTACTGATGAAATTTCAGTTTTAGTTTTAATTATAAGGCACTAAGCGTAGTAAGATATTGTCATTGTTTTATTTGTTATTTTTTTACCTCAAACATAAACCATATAGTTTATTTATTTAGTTTTGAAATCACTGTCCTCGTTATAGTAAGTAGTATATAGTAACTATAAACTTAGGAGATATACACGTAGATTATATTATACTTTATTTGTATCGATTCAGAAATCTCGTAAGGGTAGTGAAGTCTGGAGCACTTAACTAAAATAAAATCAGAATAATTATATTTTGTATTCAGAACTTCACGGACAACATTATATAGTTTGTACGGGCTGACAAGACGCCAAAGTTGGTGCTGTATGCACCTCGGTCTGGATTTACTAACGGGAGCAAATAGTTGCGACGGTGCAAGTTTGAAAAATGTGCCCAAATCCATATTCACTAAAAGAAGCAGGCGCAATTTGAGAGCAAAGTTGCGCCTTTTGTTTGCCACCACTCAAGAGTAGGCGCAACTATTAAAATCATGATTGTCACTTCAATACATAGTTATGGCTTGAAATACAATAATTAGTTAACTGTACTCCAATTATTAATAAAGAAATTAAAATAACATACGTCTGTCAAGCACAAAATTTGTTTCAATTTAAATAGTCATAACAGAGCAATTACTTACATTTTATTGTTGAAATTTTACATTCAAACAAAGCAATGGAATTTCTTGCAAAGGTCAAACGAAACCACGAACTGTGTAATCTTTGTCTAGATCCAAATATGTTTGTATTCTTCCAAGCCCAAAATATATCTCGTCACTAAATATGGCGCCTAGTGTAGGTTTAAAATAAGTTTTAAAGTTTCTATAAATATTGTATTAATGGAACTTAAGCTTTAAACTAATAATATTATTAACTACTAAATAATTAAAGAATATTGTTTTTGTAAAGCACCCAGAAAGAGGCCGCTTCTAATTTTGTTGCTAGTTTATAACCAAAATGTTTAGAAATCTTTGTATTTGCTGTCATTTTCATTAGAGATTTAAAATGAAGTAGCCTTGACTTTGGAAGTAGATTCTTCACAAGGATTGGTCGAAAAGAGCACAATTGATGACGTTTATGGTGACGTCACCATAATATTCTCACCAGTATGCGCTTTGTTTAGTTAATACGGAAATGGAGCAAATAATAAGGCGCATCTTTGGGCGTATCTTGGGTACAAAGTTGCGCCATTTCTAGACTTGGGCCGGAGCAGAATTGCACTCGTTAGTGAATTTAGGTCCTGGGGGGTAGGCCACACATGCAGCACGACAGGCAAACCAACACAGGCATCCCCACCACTCCCTTCCCTGACACACACGAGGGTGCCAGGGTAGCACTTCCACTTCCTTAGTCTAGATGCCTCTGCGCTCTCATAATCTGCCCTTGTCAGGGCCAACAACTATATCTTTGTAAGAATCAGCATGGCCTGTTTATAGTAATAGTCTATACCACACTCTACTTTTTATGTGCTGAAGATTGATGTTTTACCTACTTGCATACAGGGGCAACTTTGACGTCTTGTAGTGCCGCCATTTGGCGTTGCTGAGCCCAAGTTCATACGTGGAAATACTTGTTTGGTCACCCCCTAGAGCCCTTAAAATGTTGTCCGTGGAATTCTGAACACTTCTGTATAGGTAGAAAATACACACAGATAGAATGGCCAATAGTTTTAGGTTGTTTTCCAAGAATTTGAAAAAAAAAAGCCACACCAAAGTATCAACATTTTTAAATTAATATGTTCACATTAAAATACCGTAATTTATGAAAATTTAGTCGAATAAGGGAATCTCATAACCTATCTAAAATAATATCGTAACGATTTACTTTTAGTGGTAACAAATATTTTATTGAATATAAATACATTTATCTAAACTTTCTTATGCTGCTTTGCTCAATGAATCGTCGTGCAATTACTTAAACATCGAAGTCCTTGAAGCTTAATTTGACTTTTACTGACATGAAAGGTACGTAGTGTTGTATGGGGGGAGGGGGGAGGGAAAAAAAATCAATCAATTACTGGTGATGTGGTAACAAGGTCGTCAACATTTTTGTTTCTGACTGATTCTGTCTTACATCAAGTATTTAAACTTGGTACAAATAGATTGCAGATATGTGTTGCCAAGTGATTGATTATGTTCCGGGTGTTTTGTTTATTTGTACGCTTAACACAAGAGTTATAACGAATTAATCCATGGGGTTGGGTTGAGGAAGTTAACTTAGAGAAATTTACACAGACTATCGTAGAAAGAGGGTAGGAAAAATCACTCTCAGTGAATTCGGATAAGACTCGAACCCTGATCTCCCCATGAACGGCAACCAAGTTAACATAGGTTTTTATAGCTCCTTGGTAATTCTAGTTGAATACCACCATGGGGAAGTCAAATAGTATTGTCCAATTCTATCTGGCTGCATATTTTAATTTGCGTAAGCTGCAAATAATTAGTAGCTCTATGAACAGTAGACCTCATTCCCTTCATTAAAAAAAATCCAAGAATATAAGGTTAAGAATAATTATGTGCAGTGAAACAATAACATAATTATTTTGTCTTGCTATTCTTGTTATTACAGTCATAAAATTTCTCTTTGGATTTCAAGTTGTAATACCTCCTATAATTTCGCCTTGGATATAAGGTTGATATTTTTACTTTCTCGCAACCTTACAGGTAGAGAATGTATTGTGATCGTCAAAAAAATTGAATTCGAGATTTTGATGAATTTAGACGTTTCATGACCCTTGGAATCCGAAAAAGTGGTTTTTGCATTTCCGTCTATCTGTGCCTCGGAGTAGAGCCTAAACTATTTTACCGATCGAGCTAAAACTTGGTATCTAAGGTTTTCATATGGTTACCCCTAGGGTTTTTTATGAAATGGATATCAAACCCTAAAATTTAGGGTAATTTCCTTAGGGCGTTAAGAGAAAACATCGATTTTATCAAAATCGGCTCTAAATATTTTGATAAAATTTCAATTTTGAATATTAATATTACAAACAAAATGGCTACACTCAATTTTTCTTCAAAATTACTTTAGGGGTTCCGATCTGATGCGTTAATTCTATTTATTTTTTAATTATATCTCTGTAACTCTTTGAGATAAGAAATTACTTATCGTTGCAAATATGTAGGTATATTTATAACACATATCTTTTATTTGAAACATATTTATTTAAAACTAATAATTTTCATGTAGCTAATACGCAAATATATATATTTTTTTAATTTTCGAACACTAAAGGTAAAGTATTGCAACCGTAAAAAAAAAAAATCTAACTTGAGATGTTGATGGATGTCGACGTTTCACGAACCTCCGAACCCTAAAAAATTTTTTGCAACGCTGTCTGTCTATGTGTCTGTTTAACCCTAAAATTAAGAGAAGTTTAAAAAAGGGTGAAAAGAGAAAAAAATTGATTTTTTCAAAATCAGTTCTAACGATTTTGAATTCGTATCTAGGCGTTGATTAAGATTATAAATAAAATAGCTATTTTCATTTTCCCATGAAAATTACTTTTAGGATACTTTACAAAAGCGGAAGTTTCCGTATCTCCGCAACTTTTTGAGGTACTAAATAACCTATCATTGCACAATAATTGTAGTACTGTATTATTGAAAATAAAAAAAACTTTCATTTGAAATATATCTTTATAAAACCAATAATTTATGAGATATTGGCAAATATATTAATACAATTTTGTGAGCTTCAGTTGTACAGAAATACTACTTAAATTTTAACATAATAATTCTCGAATGCCATGGAGTAAGGAAATCAGTAAGTCTCTCAAAAAGTTCAAGTTCTTTTCCCTTCAACCTCTTAGGGGAAATATTTGTACATCAATGATCTATCTCTTTCATTTTAAACTCATTATTCAATATTTGCCTTTTTTATTAGTCTAAATTTATAAATGAGAAATTGAATAGCAATGCGATAACCATAATATGTGCAACCTCTAATAAAATGTCTAAAATTTTAACCGGAAGTCGAAATTTCAATACAAAGTGTTGACCCTTATGGACCCAATATCAATCTTTCTTTTTTGGTTCAAATCTACAAAAGAGGACTTTAATAATTCTTTAAAAATAAAATAATAAAATTTAAAACCGGGACTCAAATAAGTTTTACTTAAGTATAACGCAATTTTTTCTCGGGTTTGCTAGTGTATATTATTTCGTTTCACATCTATTACTAATTTTAAATAATTATCTCCATTTTTAAACAATGAAGTGAGCAAGCCCATGTAGAATTCAGTACCATTTATTTCCTTGGCGAACAAGTTAAATAGAAAATAAATAAAAATATATTCAATATTATACTATATTATTTATGGATAATAACAGCTGTTCATCTGGTTTAAGACGCCTCTCTCGCAAAATATGTCAAATCTAAAAGAAATACGTCCTAGGTACACTATCGATTGCTTAGAATGTTGAATTCAAATCACTTGAGACGATCTACTAAACTAAAAACCTTTTGAGCTGCTGCCATATTGAAACGGATAAACAAAATTGAAGAACTGTGTAAATACATCGTTCGGCCTAGGTTCAAATAATGTCCCTGATAAATTTCGATAAACTGGCCAACGCATTTGGCAGTTATTGCGAAATAGACAGATTTTTGTTAGGTGCCACATTGAAACGGATAATTATATCAAAAAACCAGGTTGATAAATGGGTTCAGTCAAGGCTCAAAAAATGTCCTTGCCAAACTTCGTTAAAATTGACAATGCATTTTACAGTTAGAGCGTAGCAAAGAACCGGACAGATAAAATACCAAATGCTCAAGTTAAAACAAGAATTCGCTTCGCTGGGCCAATTTTTTTTTACTGAACCTAATAAACTCTGGGCATCTCAATACAGAAGCGCATCATAAGAAATAAACAAGTCGAGATCTTTCACCACTCTTGGTTTATCTTCCACACATCTGAAGTAATCCCATATCCTAGAGCGATCCGATCTTAGGTACTTTTTTTTTCGTACTTCTATTATAAAAATCATATTAACCTGGCCCTACCTGAAGCGAAGTGGCGCCCGNCCATATCCTAGAGCGATCCGATCTTAGGTACTTTTTTTTTCGTACTTCTATTATAAAAATCATATTAACCTGGCCCTACCTGAAGCGAAGTGGCGCCCGAAATTCTTACAAAAAACGCGCGCTGGACCCAGTTGATTGGTTGGTTCGCAACTCATTCCTATGTTTCGTTTGATAGACCTGTCTTATTAGAACATCTCGGTGATTGCCAACCACTTGGTAAGGTCCGAGTTTTGTTTTTTAATTTTCATTACTCACTTTAGGCCCCATCATCATCACCAGCTCCAGATTTAATTTACTTGTCCGCTGAAATGAAACAATTTATCAAACCGCGTGTTCTCTCAGTCATTGGTCAAAACTCTCTAATTAAACTTGTTTCTTTCCTATCCTTACTTCTTACTCCATAACTCAAATGCTAATGCAGATTAATAATATCTATCAACTGTTCAACTGTTATCAACTTGTAAGATTTATTTAAGATGTGTTAATTAATTTTTAATCTCGGAAGTTCTTGTATTTTCCATTTGGCTTAACATAGTTACAGGAAATACTTTTTATGTATATATTAATCAGTAGTTTAATGTTTTTAAGAAAAGTTTTTATTTCTTTATTTCACTCAAATGTTTTATAAACGTAACTTTAATGCTTGACTAAATTTGCAATGTTGATTACTAATTATTAACGTATATAAATAATTTGAAATATTTTATATGTATATTACAAGGACACGCTTACCCGAACTGCTGTTCACACGGTTTAAGAATTCAGACCTTACGATGATATAGATCAGGGGTTGGCAATTAATTTTGTTCGTGAGTCGTATCATATCAAAAAAATTCGTTGGCCACATATATTAACAATTTTTAAGGCCCGATTTATACCTTTTTATTCAAATCTACAAGGAGCCGTTTTATGAGGTTTTTTTTCCCCTACTCGTAAAGATTTAAACCAACGAACATTTTGTAACTATGTTTGCGTTGATACTTTGTTCACCCTTCCTTAAACAAACTAAATATGGTTTTGACAGATGAGGTGCAATGTATGGTCGGGAAAAACAATGGCTTCCTGATTCAACTTAAAAAACAACAGATAAATGCTTTGTACCCTCTCATTCATCAAATCGTCCTATGCACCAAACTGAATAGCATCATGTCATTCGAGGAACATCCAAGCTTGCAGCATAGACTTTTCCACGAATTAGTTGAAGAATTAGAAGCGCAATAGGATCTTCTGTTGTGCTGTCGCGCTGGCTACAACAAAGGATCTGCCCAGTACAGGATTTATTCCTTGATGACTTCTGTAAGACAATACCCGAGTTAACATGAAGGTAACAGCAAAGCTACTGAGTACCTGTTGTTGCTAAATGATGATGACTTTTGGCGCGGATGTGTTGTTTTTTTAGCAGATATGCTCAAACAACTTATTAACCTGAAAATCACTTTACAAGGCCGTAATAAATCCATCATTAATTTACTCGAAAAAAAAATTGGATTTATTTTTTTAGAGATATTCAGTCCTGCACATTTATATTTGATACAAAACTCAAATACTTCACATAAATTAATTCAACATCTGAAATGAAAGATTCCTAAATAAATTAAAATCTGATTTGAAACTAAGAATTGAAGATTTATACATTGTCAACATTCCTTTCTTGGGTTATAGAAACAATATACCGAGTGAAGTTTTGGTAAAATGCCCGGACATTAACGAAGTACTATTTAAACTAGAACTCGATTTTCAATAGTCCTCAGAACTCAAGCTAATGTTTGACAGAAAAAAAGATGCCGTTATTATTTTGTTATCTGGAGTAGTCCTTGTACCTGCTTGCAAAATTTATATTTTCAACCAACCAACCCGTGATTTTCATCTACTCTTCTCTCCCGTCCCCATTTTTGCTTATATCCGGGGGGCACAGTTAAATTATTGAGATTCTTCTGGTTATTTTAAGTGACCCCCTTACCTTCCTTCCGAATTCAAATTTTCTACCACACTGAAAGTAAATTGTTTCTATTAATTTTGGAAATTTTTAGCCCCCTCTCCCCATTTTTTCAGTTACCACTTAGAAATTTCAAATTTCTAAACTTGTTTGATTATCTGGACCAATACTTATACCTGCCAGCCAAATTTTAATTTCCTACCATTCTTAAACTTTTTTTTATAAACCCCACCCCCTATATTTCCGGGATAACCTTTTTTCAAATTGTCAGACTCTATTAGTTATTTGGAGTGGTATCTTTACTTAGTTGTCGTTTTATAAATTTCGAGCCCCTCCCCCAAACACCTTTTTGAAACGACTCTGAGAAATTTAAAATTCTAAGATTAATTTGGTTATCTGGAGCTTTTCTTTGCCTAATTGCCAAATTATAATGTTCTACTTAATTTCAAAACTCTTTTATAACTAAAGCTTCTCTCCCTCTATTTATCATAATTTGATAACAAAATTTAAAATGTTCAGACTTTTATGTTTATTTTGGTGGTCCTTTAAAAAAAAGAATGTCAGTTCTCTACCACACAGAGAAGTAGGTTAATGTATTAGTTTTGAAATATTGAGTACCATTACCCCGCCAATTCAACTCCCATTTATATATTTTAAAGTCTAAGATTTAATTATATATCTTTAGGAATCCCTAAATCAATTTGCCAAATTTAAATTTTCTATCACACCTAAAAAAATATATTTCTTTTTATAACCTCCCATCCCCTATTTCCCGAGGCCATATTTAAAATTTAAAAATGTAGACTCTTATTAGTGTGGTCCCTTTACTTTCCCTCCGAATTTCTTAACACACTGGAAAGTGGTTCATTTTATTAGTTTTGGAAATTTTAAACCTCTCGCCCATCTTTTTAACCACCATTTAAAAATTTCAATTTTTAAGACTTGTTTGGTTATCTCGATTACTCCTTATATTTGACTTCAAAATTTAAAGTTTTAGGAATGGTATAGCTATTTTGAATGGTACCTTTTGTCTGTCTGCTAAATTTGTATTTTGTACCACACTAATAAATAACTATTTATATAAGTTTTGGTAATTTTTAACCCCCTTTCATACTATTTTCTCCAACTCACTCTTATAAATTAATGATTTCAAGATTTATTTGGTTATCTGGAGTATTCTTTCTACTTGTCTGCCAAATTTTTATTTTGTACCTCACCTTTAAAGTTTTTTTTCCTAATTATATCCTCTTCTCATTTTCTAGATCCTCATTTTTAAATTCCTTATTTTTAGATGTTTCTATTTATATGAAGTAATCCCTCTACCTTCCCGCTAAATTTAAGTTTTGCTGTTCATCTAAAAGTGCCTTATCTTTTTATGAGCAAACACACACTTACTTTCTGCTTTCTTTATATTACTATATATATTAATAGATAATTGTCGAGTATAAATACCCATTCAGGTTATACTCATACACTACATTAATTTTTCTTGTTGAATGGGGATGAAGAAAGTATAATTTTATAGGAAATGTACACGCGTTTTCATAGAGGAAAATCTGGAAACCCTTTAGGAAAAACAGCTTGACACTGAAGTAGGTTTTGGAACTGTTTTTAAAAAGAATTATACATAGCATAATAAACACCATATACATAGCATAATAAATTATAACATATGACATTATATAAAGTATATATATTCAGCTCAATAAACTTACACGTATCTAAAAAAAAACTAAAAACTAATGGCACATGCCATGCCATGTCACTCATGCCGTATTATGTATGTAATGTAATGCCTAAAATTTTGGTGGACACGTCGACTAAACGTCAATCTCTTCTATTAACGTTAACTTGTGTCGGGTGGCTGGGGTTTGAATCCCAGTCGTGTGTACCGGGTGTTTTAAAGCAAATGGTTTTCCACGCTTCTTCTACATTAATCTGGATATGTATATTCCCTATAAATACCTCTTCCTCATTCCTACCCTACTAACATAGTTAAATGTGGATAGCCAAGCCATTCTCAGTGCAAATACATAATATAATAAAGAGAGCCAATGAACAACAGACTCATTTTTACACTTAACAAACGTACAATAAAAATATACACATTTTTAACCAGATTAAAGTCCCTCTTCTTCTTATTTTACCATATGATTTTTGTACAAAACAGCAGGTTGGAGGACTTGTACCCGAATTTGCACAAATGTGAATACACTTATTTTATATTATATATTCATCATTATTTTCTCATTTGTGTAAATATGCGACTAGCCCGGATGGATATTAGAAAGCTAAACACGTGATTATTTTTAATATATATTATTTTCGGATCGTGTCTTAATACCTGGCTGGTCTTTTCGTACCTTAATGGTGTTGGGAAGAGAATTTTAGATTAAATCGTCCCTCATTTACGTGGAGGAATAGTAAGAAGTCATCTAGAAAAAAAACAAAAAAAAAACACCCTCACTAGGATTCGAAACCTCTGCAGCAAAGGATATTGGATGAACTTTGTGAGAATGACTAGGCGAACTTCCTTAATCTTTCCAGGCAGGACCTGTGCCCTTAGTTAAACATATACTCTTATTTGGCGGTAGTGTCTGAGTGCTGGAGATGGGGGTGAGGGGTCGTCATGTGAATTTTAAAATTAGATTAAACGTTAGCTAGTTAAAATAACCGCTTCACTCGCCTATAGTCGATCATGTCAGATATGGTATATCCGCGCAAAAATGTCTTAAGCAAAATGATGTTTAGGAACTGTGATTCCATTAGATGTGCGTCCAACTATTTTAAAAGCCCGACCTCCTAAAGGAAAAATCATATATCTAATGGTCCATAACTAATCTACCATTAATTTAAAATATATTAAAAACCTTAGTAATATCAAAAGTAAATAAATAAAAACTAACTGCTATTTAAAATGTAATTTTTATCTGTTATAGCAGTAGGCCTAAATATTAAATAGTTTTAAAATATTCAATAGATCGTATTGAAATACATACACATCCATCTATAATTTACAGCAACTTATTAAGTCAAATATAAAAGATCAAACACTTGCCGGTTTGGAAAATTGTATACATTTTCATCAGCTTTTAAGGGAAGTAAAAAATACAAAATTAAAAGAAATATCGAAATCGAAACACAATTAGAATCAGTTTTGTTGAGAAAAAAGTTTTTTTTTTCAAAAAGTTCCAGATTCAAGATTGCCCTTAAGAGTTCATTAACCCTTTACGGGCAAAATTAACTAAGGTATATTCAAAGAAATATTTAAAAAAAAATCATTTTAAAATCTGTGTATAGCTTACAAAAAAAATTGTTAATATAATTTGATAATTATTTTAAATATGTAGCTATTTAGTTACATCGGGCATAAGTATTTTTTTAAAGATAATATAAAAAATCAAACAAATAAAACGTAGCCATGTGTTTATACCGGACTGGAAATGGTTAAAATAACAAATATAAAAAGGCAGTATTTTTTTAAAATAATCTAAAGTGTTTTTTTCTTGTAAATGTGTGATACGGTTTGAAACTACACACAGGCTCCTTAGAATTATATGATGCAAACCACTGCTTAAGCTCTTAGATAAGGAATGTAGAATTGATTATGATGGATTGGTACCCTTTGTTTACCCTGAAGGGTAGCAAACTTAGGTACATGGTGTAATCAAGTTAAGCCCGTTCAGGTTAAACCGAGTGTACGTTGTTCTAAGAATTTCACCCGTGACTATACTCTTGATAATATACACTTTCCACCATCCTCGAACTTGGCGCGGTCCAGCAGAGATGGAGGCTGCAAGTTCAAGGGCGAACTTTCCCCGCACTCCCAACATCAGGAACTTAGGCCGTGTCTCAACTAACTCTTCTGTGACCGTGTTCCTCCTAATACCCACACTCGGGCCCATCTAAACTAGCAACTCCTCTCTTTTGCGCTAGTAAGAACCCGCTTCACCGGCCGAATGTTCTTAGGCGTCACTCTCGTGTTAGACTGGATTGGCCTGCTGGCGACGAGGAGATCAGGGCTCGAATCTCAGTTGGGTGTACTGAGAATGGTTTTTCCCACTATGGTTTTACACTCTTCCTCCACGCAAATGCAGGGACACTTCGTTTGAATTTAACCTTCCTTGTCCCTAACCCATTAGCCTAATAGTACTGTACATATACTTATAATATGGGCAGGTAGTAAGACGCAGTGCTTAAATTTAAAAAAAAATCGTTATCTTTATTATACTATATTATAGTCTTATGTATTTGACTCACATTGCACAAGGTCATCGTTGACGGAAAGCTCGGGACTCGATCCTCGGCTGGGTGCCTTGAGGATGTTTCTCAAATGTGCCTAAATTTCTTTTTATATTATTTCTCCACGCTAATGCGAGTGCAACAGAGCTAAGATTCGACTTAATAGAAATCATTCTTAGCTTTTATTTGGAAAGACGCACTCTCGTCATGTTGGTGCTGCACGCGTTTTATCTTGAATGGCCGAGTCTCACTCCAGACTAGATGAAATGCTTGTTTGGATTTTCTACTCTCTTCCCAGGCATGTACAGGTGTGTATTGCCTTTCAATTTCAGCTTCATACTGTTTCTCTGCTACGAGAGTGTCCTAAAAATAATAATAAATAACTACCTCTATCCGCGTGCGTGTGACGTGTGACGTGTGACAAACACCTATTCGCTTGACCGCGCGACAAGAAAAAAAAAGTGCAACCTTCACGCACATGCGCGCCAGACCCACTTCGTTATTGTTACCATTGTCACACGAACCCTTTTAGGTCTCCTATTACAACGAGTTGTCCACTTTTACACCGACCCACAGTGCGGCCAAAACCTCAAGTGAACTTCGATTCAAACAAAAATTAGTATACAGGGGTTTTTGAGGTCGCTGATTATGAATCCAAAGTCAAAATTACTGTAAACAAAATGGCGAATACAATATGGCGGCCGCATATTTGAAAAATATATCAAACCATGTTGAAAACTATTACATATATGGCAGCGTATAACCCGAACGGGTAGTAAGACGCGGTGCTATATATTAATTACATATATGGCGGTTTTAGGGTTCGCTGACTATGAATATAAAGTTAAAATCACTGTAAACAAAATGGTGGCCACACATTAGAATAAGTTATCAGACTTTAATGAAAACTAGATATATGGGATTTTTCGAAGTCACTAATTACAATACTCTGAAAAGATTTTGTTTATTATATTAACATTTTTAAATACTACACAAAAATAAAATCCATAGAAGTAAAGGAAGACTTTTTGCTTAATATAACAAAAACATTTTAAAATATCACAAATAGTTAGTCCAAATTAATTAATTAAACGAAGAAAATTCATTTGTTATGAAAGCAACATTTCTAAGGGTTATTATGAACCAATTAATCCGAATCATTGTCCAGAGTCAAGCTGGAATCCACGTCACGCGTCGGAATCAGAATCAACTTCCGAATCAGTTTCATTGATAGGGCCATGTTCCATTTCAGTTTCAAACGTTATTTTAGGAGAGAGTAATAATTCTTCAGCTTCCCGGAATAAACTCTTTAGTTTTTCCTGTGTCAGGTTTCTGATACTGGAAATGTACGAATCAGAAGTTACCAAGAGCCGATTGAAAATATCTTCCATTGTTTTGGCTCTCGAACCCTTTCGCGAGATGTCTTCACGATATCTTTTAGTATCTTTGTTTCTAGCTTCTTGAGCATCTTTGGATAGTTGGCCGATTTGTAACAATGCATCAGCTATTATTTTCGGACCATGAATTAATATCTTGTGCACTGAAGTAGGCATATGACAGCACGGGTATAGTTCGACTAATTTTATTGCAGTTTCCACCGTATGTTCTTGAAACTTCTCACAATTTATCTCATGGCCACTCAAAATAGCCTGCAGAATCACGTGAAAGCGTTTGATTAAACATTCATCCAACCCTGTTATCGAAGCATATACAGCTGAGTTTTCGAAAAAGCGCTGAGCTGTATTTCCATCAATTGTACTTCCGTATCCAGGCTTTGGACGATCGACGGTTAGCTCCAATTTTAAACTGAACCCCTTTTGAATTATCCTCTTTTGGTCTTCTGTAATCTGCTTCTCTTCCGCACTACGCGCTTGCAATTTTTTTAATGCTGAATTTGTGGGACAAATAAACATAAACGAAAATAAATAAAGGGAAAACTAACTATCTTTATAAACTAAATATTTTAGAAGTGCGCGCCAGTTTTATTTTTTGTTTTTTATTTCGATATTGAAATGATGAAAACAAAATGTATATTACTATTTTGGATTTCATAAATTATATGAATAAATATTACGTACATATAATAATTATTTTTCATAATTTATAAAAATAACTATTATATGTACGTAATATTTATTCATCTAATTTATGAAACATAAAATACTAATACATTTTCTATTTTTTAAGAAAATCTTAAACAAAAATTATTGATAACATTAATTAAAAACACTGTTATAACATAGGCTAACTGCGTATAATCTGAATAGGTAATAAGACACGCCGATAAAAAATAAATAAAAAACTGTTGATTTTTGAAGAACACCATGTATACGTTAAAACCAGTCACACTTTTATTACAGTAGGTAGGGCCTATATTCTCTCAACACCGGTCGTAACGCCCTGCATGCCCGGTCGAGCAACACATAAATGCAAAAAATAAATGATTGCAGCATTATTGGCAACTATCGGCAGCTAATTTTTATATATTTCATAAGATTATAGAGTGAACTAAAGCCCTAAACTTAGATCTTCATGTTATATGGTGTTATATGTAACTCTTCATGTAGTTGAAAATAGAAGTCATCTAAGACTTTTTTGATGTCTTAATGGCACCGAAATATGTTTGATTAAAGCAAGATAAACATTAAATTTAAGTTGTATTAATGTAAAAACACTTTCTACATACCTGCAAGAGTCGTTTCTATTACGTATAATTAAGATCGAACACTTTACTTCAAAGTTATTTCATTTATAGCGAACAGTATTTTTTTTATTTTTTTTTATTTCCTTATTGCGCGATGCGTGTAATCTAAACGAAGGTATAAAGAGTAGGCCCTTCCCATTTTGCACTTAGATGCACCGATCATCCCTCTATCCAACCAACAGGTCATATTTTTCAGAATAAAAATTTAATTTTTAAAGGTTTTGGCCAGGTTTTCGGGATTTGGCCGCACTGTGCGACCCTGCTAGGACGTTTGGTCGAGCAGGCTACGCAGAAAGGCTGGGATGATGATGGACGTGGAACTATTGCCTGAAGCCGGCTCCTCTTTGGAACAAGGAGAATTAGGGTCGTATTTATAGTCTAGTCTCGTGAGTCAAACATTCTTCCGGTATACTAAGGATCTAGTCTCGTGAGTCAATAATCTCCTGTTATACTAAGGATTGTATGTGTAGTCTAGTTTCTGTGTCAATCAATCTCCCGGTGTACTAAAGATCGAATGTATAGTTTGGTCTCGAAAGTCGACCAATTTCCTAGTATACGAATAACAAACCGTTCAGGTCGAATGGAAGATTGGCAGACCTCCTTAAATCGTCTCTACGGCATTTGTATTCATTATGTTAATCGATGGTGGTTGTTAGTATGTTAACAAATTCCACCATATCAAAGGAAATAAAGATTGTTTTTAAAAAAACGTTGGTTAAGGAGGCTTAGGTTTGATTTTCAGCTGAGCACATTATTTGTGTTTTATCTGTTTCGTGTTATGGTTTCCCATCCGGTTCAACTTACTGATATCCAGTACTAGCAAAGCACAATAATAATTTTCATTCTTCTTTATTGAGGTGCTGACCAACAATCACAATTTCCTGTAAAAGGCTGGCTTATAATTATATATGTATATAATTTTCTATAGTAATAATAAAATCCTATAATAAAGTTAACAAGGAAAAGAGAGATTATACGACAGTAAAGGATGGTAATTTAAAGCATAATATGTAAATAAATAAAAAATAGGAAAAAAAGAATTTGTAAACAATTCAAGGTGAAAACATAAAAATAAAGTCATTATAGAAATGGACGTTTCTTATATTATTATGATAAGCTTAACAGAGGGTTATAAAACGGTCGTTCGTGTATATCACACAGTGCAACTCTAGCTACAGTCCGATTTAGATTAGAAGCCACTTTTTTTTACACTTGTATTAAATTTGTTTTAGTAATTTTATATCAATACGTAAATTCATGTTATGTCTATACTGTAAAGTTTGATAGATAGAATAAATAATTATAGAATAATGCTATTATTATATTAAAATGCCATCAATGTTGACCGCAAAAAAAAGTTTGTATTGTCTACAAACTCCTTTCTGCCAGAATCCGATTATACAAGAGGATGTTTCCGTGGGGAAACAATTGTGTAAGTCTAATTGGTTTCCGCCACGATAGTGCATTAATTTGTTTTTATTTTAGCACGTTTAGTGCGGTTAATTTTTAAGTTGCAAAACACACGGGTAATATTATTTAAAGCTCTTGCACTGCTTGAACACGATGCTTATAACGTAACACATCATGTTTGTAATACACAACCCCATTATTTATTCCTAAAGAGTATTCAAATGTATACTGTCAATAAGTTTAGTACAGAACAGTTAACCACTAAGAAGATATAGTTTTGGGGAATAGAATCAAAACACCTCCCCAAAAAAGAAATACAAAATCAGAATCGGAATATTTAAAATATTTAGATTTATGGATTCTTTCATATCTGCAACTTTCAAAAACAAAACTTTTGTTTGGAAAAACAAAACAAAATTAACTTCTCAAGTAAGGCAAAGCTACTGAGTTGTAAAATATGTCCTATTTTAAATTTAGCTAACATAAATTTATTTATATTGGCTAATTGCTAACTTGGTATAATATGGGCTCCGCCAAGTCTAATTCTATCACAATAAAATGTATACAAAAATAAATGGATTGCGAGCTGTGAAAACTGTTTTAAAAGTTTATTTTGCATTGTTTTATTGTTTTAGTATAAAAGGCTTATTGTTTAGTGAATTTACCAATTTAATTATATTTATGAAACATTACAAAAGTTATAGGTACAAACTACCAAATTAAAATAACCGTAATCCTTAAAATTTGAAGTTCGACAGCTGGAGCCAAAGCCCTCAAAGTAACTTGGAACCTAAACTGGAACCGATTAAAGAAAGTTTCGATTCTACTTCTTGAAACTTGAAAAGCTAACATTTACGTAAATTAAAGAGATATTAATTTTTTGTTAAAAACAATCATTTAACTTTCGATATATTTTGTTTAAAAAATATGCTGAAATGTGACACTAACACACGGGAATCTAACCAGGTCTAGATATTGGTTTTAACATAACATATATATAAATACATATTTGTTAACAGCTCTGTTATCCGTGCCAAACGTATTCGACATTTTAACTAAATTTGATAAATAAAATAAATGATCTTAAATTTAGAATACTGTAGGTACCTCAAACAATTTTACTGATTTGCTGGAGTTTTTTTTTGTAAAGGAAAATATATATGTAATGTGAATACACCAATACTATTTATTTTTTAGTTTTGTTAAAACTCTCATCCGTTGAAGGGAGCTTAAATGACGATTAGAGATTCGTGGGAAAAATTGTTACAGCTGAAAGGTACAACTTAACGTTCAGAACAGGTTTGTTGGGAAATGAATGGAGAAGCGCTCTATAATGTTTTTATTCAAGTGGTTCCACTCCCACCTTATACGCCTCATCAAGTCTAACAACAATATTAAAGGTGCCCGTGGCAAATCATTAAAATAAAAATATTGGGCGTGATAAGTGCATTCTTTTGACAGTCTATTTGCAGAAAACTATATTGTCAGATAAAGTTGTAGTGGAATAAAATATTTGGCCAGAAACATGATCTCTATAGCTTATTTTTATTACAGGGTAACTTCATACTTGGCATTTGGCAATCTTGGGACAGCTCAAAGATTTAGTTGGTCAAGGAAAATGTAAGGGATTATTTACATGAGTACAGAAATTTGGTCATTATTCAAGGAATTTGAAATATTTTGAAAACATATGAAACTAATCTCTTTCCGAAAAATAGTGTAAGAGAAAAAACCATTAGGCCTAATGAAATAAAATGTGATTTTTATAATAATATATGTAATGACAATCACAGTATCTACAGTACAAATTTCATAGGAAGAGCCTTTTAGAAAATACTTTATTTTATGGTTTGATAACATTTTAAAATAGTATCAGTGTTATTTTATAGTTATTAATAATTTATTTCAAAGTGACAGCCACAGTTCACATGATCCAGCGTATGAGTACATGAAAATAGATCTAGTAAATTTTCTAGCTATTGGTATGAAAATTGGACTGTACTTTCAACCTTGGGAAACAGCATAGGTATATACATTTTAGAATCTAGCTTTTAATTACTAAATCAAATTTTGTTAGCATTGCATCTTACTACCCGCTTAAGTACAAAATACGCTAATTGTTGTAGGGATTAGAAAGGTTCTATTTAAAGGAAATGTACCCGAATTAGCATGGATGGAGAGTGGAAAACAATTTTGGAAAACCACCCTCAGTACACCCGACCGAGATTCTAACCTCGAGCTCCCCTTCATCGGCAGCCTAGTCCATTGCGTGTTTAGTGCCTTAGACCATGCGGCCACCGAAACGGGTTTAAATTAGATCTCGTTACTGGGACACGTGTAAGTTAATTTATTTCTTAAAATGTTCGAAGTCATTTGACAGTAAAATTTCTATTACACAATTTTAGCAAGTGCATAATTATTAGTTATAAATAGTGATTCAATAATTTCAACTCATTACATTTCACGAGTAAAACATGCTATTTTATGCTTTTTATATACCATTGTTAAGGGTGCTGTCTCGGTAAGCGAGAAATTGCCGTGCAGACGTTCAGCACTAACGCAATATTTAATTCTACGATGCGTTATTTCAAAATATGGTTCACGCCCAAATAAAGTAGAAAAATTCCAACAGGACTCGCTTTCCTAAACAACCCTATAATTTAAGTTTTATTAATGAAAAAAACCCACTAAATGATAATGTGACATCAGCTCATTTTCTAAGACAATTTAAGCATATTAATTTTGTGGTGCTATGAGACTAGACTTGTTAAATTTAGCCTTCCTCCAACAAATGCAGTAATTTTTTGATGGTCTCATAACAGAAAATGTTAATTTATTTAGGTGTGACGTTTGTAGATACAACACAGAGTAGCAGAACATAATATGCCAAGCCGGTCAGATAATCCAAACTAATGACACACCCAGGCAAAGTGGACACCGACTTCTTTGTCTGGTCGTTGTTGCTGGAATGGACTGATTGCTATTTGCTATTCTTTCCCATATAACACACTCCTCCCCCCCCCACACACCTATGTTAAATTCCCTGCTAAAATGTTACACACTCAAAAAATCTTAGTGATTCATATTGTTGAATGACCTTAAACTGTCCAAGTGAATATTCAACTCTCGGGGACTCTCGTCATTATTGTCTACAGAGACGGAAAAATAAAATACTGCATGCGGTGCAGAACTGATGCAGACCATTAAAAACGTGCGCAACGCTTCGCTAGGAATTGGACGCTAAATACCTCGAGCTCTCGCATTTCTGCTCTCCATTGTTGCGCAACACGCGACGGCATGTCCTAAACATTACTTCTGTCCCCTTGGGTTCAACTCGAGCAAATAATACAACTTCGTAGTTCACAGATACAAGGGACCTTGGGAATTCCCCACTTCGCGTTATTTTTCTACCTCGTCATAGGTGCACACTGCAACGCACGTAAAAATATATATATTCTGTCACGTGACACCTCTACTGGCCAATAAAATTTCGAGCTATGGCTGGTTCATACAAATAGCTCTATTGTTGCACACTAGCGCTCCTTGTTGAACAAATGAAGCATTGTTATTGGTTGGCTGGTTCTTCTCTTACGTTTGCTATGTAATATATTTTGTTTTCTTGACATCCATTTGAAGCTTTTATTATGTTTTTCAAAATGTTGAATTTGTTTAGTATATTATGCTATAAAACAAAATTATGAGTAAAAGTTTAGTAGTCTACCTACTTTTGTAAATATACCCTCCGTTTACCCTGAAAGGTATTAAGTCTACCTTGTACGTTTTCACCATTTATTTATGTATTGTATTTATTTTTATACATTCGGGTGAAGTTAGGGCAAGTTTTCCCCCTCTTACACATGACCAATACATAAACTAAACAAGCTTATAGTAAAAAGAGTAACCATCATTGACTAAATTTTAAATGTAATAGTTAAAATACCTCCATTCATTACTTCATTCATCCATCATTTGTGTATAAAAAGTTTTATTTGTCATGTTTACAAAAGCATGAAACACTAGATTCGTCTAGAAATAATATCTCGTTTGAGTGAGGATTTGAAAGCAGCCAACAGTCAAGCAAGTCCCTCAGTGTAGGGAGGTAGCCCATTACACGCCCGTGATGCCGCAACTGAGAATGGACGGGAATAAACTTCAGATTTGTGAATTGAAATGCTTATAAGGGTGGAGTTTTCAACTTGTGTACTAAGCTGATACTGATTTTTTAGTAGATTAAAATCTGTTTCTAAGTACTGCGGTGAGGAACTCTGTAATATTTTGTGTAGAAGACCGAGGGAATATAGATTGGTGTAGCTTATAAATAAAGTAATAATATAGATAGACCATCAAGGTAAGAATGATATCGTTCAGGATAAATAGATTGTATGTATATATTGACCCGCCTCCATTAGTCGCCCTCCGTTAGTAAATTATCATTTTATTTGTATCTATACATATTTCCCAGTAAAATACTTGTGTTCGCGCTTTATTTATCAACAGTTCAATAATAAAAACTCTATTCTCTGGAATTTGTTTGTTTCTTTTGTGAAGCATTTACTTTAACAATTTTTATTTCTCTACCGATACGTTATACAAATATTATTTGTTTAGTATCTTAAACTCATTGTTCTTAAAAAAAAAAATCGGCCCTCAAGTTAATGCTGTCACATAAAGGAATATATTATTATCAAAATCCTTTGCTACAGTAGTCATAAAATTAACCAGAGTATATGTTTTGTTTTCTAAACCGGGAAATATCACTTTAATCTGCCATTAGATTTGTATTTGTATGATTTATTGCACCTGTGAATCTATTACGACTTTTTTTAAATAAGGAAATAATCTAAGTAGGCCCCTATATCTGTCTATATCTCTAAATAAAACTTAAGCATCGCGTCTTATTAAATTATCAGGTTGTAACGCATATGTACTAATTACTATATTAGCTAGGGATGAGGAAGTTTGATGTTAGAGGAAGTATGCCAGCATTTGCTTGGAGGGAGAGTAGAAAACTATTTTGGGAAAACACTGGGAATTTTGTAGTGAATGGTGGCAATCCTGTTACACAAATGCTGAGGTAACAGGTTAAATCAGTATAAAAATATTCAATATCTTTGTGAAGAACCCCAGGAATCGAGCCAGGTTCTTCTATAGCTCATCTACGGTAGGAGTGTGGGTAAGTGATAACTAGCAGAAGGTTCTCTATTGTAAACATTGACTGAAAGTTACCAACGTCAACATAGTCGGAAATAATTATTATTTGCTTAGTAATACTATGTTATCGATAAAAAAAGTTTTATCAAGCGATTATAATAATACTTCTAGCCAATGTTTGCAATAAAGAACCTTTTGATAGCTGTCACTTATCTACACTTCCACCATAGATGAACTATAGATTTGGGGCCGGCCACTCTTTAAATACTTGGCGTTAGGTAAATTAATCATTCGAAATGGAATGTCCTAGTCCACGGATGTGCACACTTACTTACGGGAGAGCCAAATGAAAAAAGAAAAGAAAAAAAAAGCCAAAGACTTTTATTCATTCATTTTTCTCTAAAAATTATCTAAAACAAATTATAAACACACATAATATAATGAATGGCATGAATAAGTTTAAATACATTGAGAATATATAACAATCATAAATACCTTAGTGGCTTGGTTTGTTTTTAAATTCGTTCAGAAGAGTTATATGACGGGGTGTAAGATGAGTTAAACTGTGAGGAGGTGATTCCCAAGAGAGAAAACAGATCATGATATATAATTCTGTTTCTGAGATCACTTTTCGTAAGTCTCATGGCTGAAAACGATTGATCGCATGAATATGAGGATGCAAACAATGCCATGTATTTTTCGACACGATTTACCAAGTTAAGAAAAGTTGATTTTTTAACATAAAAATACAGTTTTGTTGTGTTTTAAAAAGCCTGTTTCACAACGCAACACATTTAATTATTCATCCCGTGAGCCAGATTGAATACATCGGCGGACCATATTTGGCCCGCGGGCCGTAATTTGCTAATCCCGGTTTTAGTCTAGTCGTCCAAATTTGCATCAGTATGTCAATTTAACTAGAATATTAATTTTAAGCTACGACTAACCATTTTGTAACAGGGCCTCGGTAATGGTCGAGAAAGTTGAAGTACTGTTCTTTTGGCGCAAACTAATTAACTTTGAAATGGTGCAAATTTCGGTCTTGACGAATTTTAGTCTTCGCTTATTTCGAAAACAGCACATTGTGTTTAAAAGTTTATCCAAATTCTTTATTTTGCTAATTTTCACTCAAATATTTTTTTTTAATGCTTTGGGCATTTCCAACAGGGTGAACCAAACCGCTGAGATAAAACACTGCATTGCCATACAAAGGCATGAAGTGTAGACCGCGAGCTAAACATTGGCGAGAGGCGTCGAGCCTACTTTGCAGGCGTTACCAAACGCTTGCTAATCGTTTATTCCGTAATATGTTATATGTAACTATAGTTAAATTGTATGACATTATTACTGTTGACAAGTATTTTTTTCAAAATAAAAAAAGAATTATTGTCTATAAGTTACTTCACCAAGTTTTTCATAAACTAAAGTACGTAATTAACAAATATTAATAACTTATTCATTTTACGCAACGTTTAGCAATAATGACTTGATAAAACATTATTTTATATACTAAATAAAGCTAGCAAAATACATTATTAATATATAATTGATTAAATATCCAAGCTATTATATATGTTAATTACGGCTATGGCCGCATCTAAATATCATATTCATTAGATTTAAAAGTGACACATGGACACGGCAATCGAACTCGATACCTTTGGCTTGGTACGACAGTGCTCTAACCATTGAGCTATCATTAATATACATTATTAAATACTTATAACATTTTGTTTCAATACTTGATGATGTACTATTTCTCTTCCAACTTGCTTTGTCTACTCTGCCTAGCTCTTATATTTCCTATACGCTCCGTGTCTTACTACCCGTTCGGGTTATCCGCATACTCCTATTACTGGGGTAGGAAGGAGAAAATTAGTATTTAGAGGAAATGTACCAGAGTTCGCGTGGAGAGATATTGAAAATCACCTCATAGCACCCAGCCAGGATTAATATTATAACCTTTCCGTCACCGTCAAACCACACTAGATAGGACTAA
>CABFWB010000097.1:158331-196732 GCA_902151455.1 Timema bartmani
CCCCCCCCCCCAGCTAAAGGGCCTCCTCCAGAAAATTAAGAATATTACAAACATACTGTATAGTTATAATTATTTTCACGGAAGAGCATAAAGATGTTGATGTCACTGTAAAAAACTAGAAATGGTTAAAATCCTTACTCTTTGTATATACAGTTTTTAAGTGGGTACAATAATTGAAATTATTATTTTAGAGCAATTATGTAAACACTATTGTATCAGGAAGAGGGTAAGGGGAAGATGATATTATCATAGGCCCCCACCCCCGCCAACTACAAATCCTCGGTGTGAGGAAGTATGTGTAAACACATACCTTTTACCCAATGGCGTACAGTGACAGCGGGTAGGCTGGGGTTCGATTTTGGTACAAATTAGCTAAAATATTACCATTTGCATCCTTTGAAATCAAACCCCCGCTTTTTAGGCGGCATCGCTGATTCTTCATCTTTCTTATCACCCTACTTAAACTCAAATTTTCAAATATTACAGCAATTGAAATATATAAGGGTACAATTATGAAAATTATTATGTAAAAAGCTCCCCCCCCACCCCCCCCCAGCTCAAAATCCTGGGTGCGCCCCTGCACGCAACTGAGGATAGATTACCTCTAAAAGGCTTCCTTCCTCATCCCTATCCCATTAGAGTAATGATCATATAATATGAGTATAACCTGAGCAGGTAGTAAGACGTGGTGATAAAAGAACAAACAAATACACATAAAAAATATCAAATATGATTATCTATCTTTGTCAACAATATGTTTTAAGTATCACGTGAGTTTTTTGAAGGCAAGGAATATAAAAATTTGAACTGATGTCATAAAACAATAGGCCTAGTTTTGTTTTGTTTATTATGAAAACCTAATAGATTAATATTTAATATTTTCAAATACGATATTTCTAATCATTATTTTTCTACAATTCAAATTTGTTTTGTCTTTCTTAAATACACAAGCACGTGTGTAAATAACTGTACTTATAACTTTTAATGTTAATGTTTGCCATTAATGAATGTATACCTTTGACATAATTTTTCATTATTTATGAAACGCATCGCGATTATTTTTCTTTCTTGATGCCATCATTAACACTATAACCTTTTTTTGTCAGTCGATAAAAAAATCACCGGTACTAACAGAAGGTAAATAAATAACTCACGTGTAGGCTATATAAAAAAATTAATGCTGCCAATGAACCAAGAAAAAACACCACTCACGAATTGGCTCGAAGGCTGTTGTAAATTTGTTCTGATGAACTTTAAAGATAAACAAATAAATTTGTTAAGCGATTAGTTTGGTCAGCACGTGAGATAGATATGGCTTCATTTGATTGATGGTCATTTCTAAATGGTTATACATTTATCTCGACCGTTTCTGCATGCATAATGAGATCAGCCCAAACAATTATCTCTATTTTTTTATATTTCAAGCAAGTGCAATTTTTGGTCAGTGACACTGAACTGCCTGAGCTGAGATATTGGTTCCACAGTTAAGTGCTTATACTTTTACCTAATTTATTATGTATTTTATCAAGCTATAAAGTTACTTTATTATACCTTGATTTTCTTAGGAATGGAAATTTAAAGTGTCTTTTAGAAAATACAATTTTTTTTTGCTGTCAACATTGACAACATATTAATATATCATTAGTGTTATTTTACAGCTATTGATAATATCTATCAAAAGTGACGGCTACATAACAAAAGACTGGACGTATCATTACATGAAAGTACAGTAGTTATAGTAACGTTGTCTAGCTGCGAGATACGTCCATTCCTAAGAAAGTTGGGGTATATAATATATTATTTCTTTAGTCAGGTTACCATAATTTAACCGTTTATGCCAGGCATGTCCAACCGTTCCCAGACTGAGGGCCGCATGAGTTCTTGGGGAAGTGGTCGGGGGCCATACATACAATTTTGTAGGACCTTTTGCCCAAATATAACAAAAACATGAATGAATAATTAATTATTTTACCAATACACACACTCGCTACACCAGTAAAATTATACTTAAATTTATTTTGAAAACTTTATGTAAACTTGCGAGTATTTACGTCAGCTCCAAGCGCCTAATTTGTTGTTTGTTTCTGCAATTCAAAATATTTAGATTTGACATGGTGGGCCGCGTGTTTGACATGTATGGCTTAAAACGTTACTAAAGAGATAGCACAATCAAATGTTCTTAGGAAGAACAATACTAAGGATATCTGCTATATAAATTTGAGTTTATCTTAATAAGGTAAATTGAAATGAAGTAGTAATGTGTAATCCGCAACGGCAAACACGTGGTAAAGTCAACAGTTTCGACTATTTTGGTTTTCCGGTGACTGAGAGGTTGGAATTCGAATCCCGGCGGGTGTACTGATATACTTTTTCCTTAAATGGTTCTCCACTTTGAATGCAAATGCGGGTGAATTTGTTCTTAATTCTTTATTTCCCAGTCCTACAGTATAAATATGTGGATATCGCTAATAATCAGCCATAAATTGGAACATGGAAAAAAATTATACGCAACATACTTTCAGTATTCAATCAAGCCAGATTGTAAGTTTATCATAAAAATATGTTTTAACTTTTTCCTTAAATACTTATTTACTATGTTATAGTAAATATTACATATTGTACTTGCAATTCTTAAATAAATACTAGATCGTTATTGCTTTTTTATTATTTATGGAAATTACCTTCTTTTAACACTAGGAAAACTTTTTAAAAAATTAGCCGCGTCTTTATCTCTGTTCAGGTTAGACGCATATTTATTTTAATAACTACACTAATAGGGTGGGGATGAGGAAGGGAGCATCTTATAGATAATCTACTCATATTTGCGCAGAAGAAAAGTAGGAAATTATTTAGGAAAAACCACCCCTAGTAGCCGACTGGGCTTCGAACCCTGATCTCACAGTCAGCAAGTCAATCTAACACGCGAATAACACTTTAGACCGTTCGAAGTACAACTTAATATAATAAGCCAACGATGAAAGAGTTAGTTAAGATTAAATATCTGTAGCCTACTACTATTCACTTGGAAATAGAACAAAATATTATTTTTATTTGAAAAAAAANGTCGTCACTTAACCTGTTAGGGCGCTAGTCGAGCACGCTGACGCGATACGCCGTGGTTTGTTAAATTAGTCTGAAATATTTCCTGTGCTCAATTATTTATATTATTGTGATTCTTTTGCGCGCGAAAAAAAATATTTTTAACTGTTTTAAATCATTTATGTTTGATACAGGGAAATATTTTCATCGAATTATTCATTTATAAAAATGTGTGATATTTGCGGGGGGAGAAACTACCTAGTATTTCTATACGTAATTCATTGTTGAACTATTGTAGAGCTCTGATAGGAACTCTTAGAAAATATAAATTAGTTTTCTTGCGATCAACTTTTGATAACATTTTATTATAGTACCAGTGTTAATAATACTATCTATCATTAGTGACAGTGAAGATCACAATACTTGCAATATCTATCTCCATCTATATTAATAAAATGAAGAGTTATTTTGTTTGTCATGTGTATTGCGTGATATTTACCCCAAGCAGAGGTTTGAAATTTTGAAAATTAGTAGCCCCCGTGCACGAACAAATGCACCTCGAATCCGGAATTTAGAAATTTTGATTATATATTTTTAATTAATTCAAATCCGTGTCGTAACTAATTTAATATAAGGCCCCGGGTAACGCAGGGCTTAAAGGTACTAACTTTAAAGTTACCTTCCACTTATAATCGCTAAACTAAAAATAGTTCTCCCGGGCAACGCCGGGTACTTCAGCTACATAATTACAGTGATTTTAGTAACTTTTGTAAATGTTAAATACACCCCTTTCTACCAGAATCCTTCCATAGTAGAAAACCATTTAGGAAAGTAAGTCAATACCGAGAAGATATGTTTAGTCTTAAAGTGGTTCTGCGCATGCGCGAACCGTGAACCGCAAGGTAGTGTATGAAGAAGGCTAATACCATCTTCACACGAAGCCGCTCTGTTAAAAAAAGTTTTACTCTTCGAGATATGTGGTTATTCTTATTGTTGCTTTCTGTAAAAAACAACCTTTTTAAAGTGTTCCTCATTTAAATGTTTATATTAAATATGATTCAATAAGAGGACATTATTACTAGGATTACTTACAGTAAATTTTTTTTTTCATAAATCGAGAAGAGTTGGCTGTGTGAAAAGTTTTTTCATCTCTAGATCATTACCTCAAATTGTTAAATGTAATCTTATTTTCCGAAATATTAAATAAAAACTATGTTTTACTTTGAGCACCAACTTTATTTTTAAGTAAGCTTGTGTGAATTAAAGGGGCAATACAAATTAATCCCATATTTTTTGTTTCCAGTAGAAGGGTTTCTGCCTTTCTTAACAACAATTTTGTTTAGCATGTCTTACTACCCATTCGGGCTATACACCTATGTACTAATTACACTAATGATTAAGGGATGAGGACGGTTTAAATTGAGATGAAGTGCGTCCGCATATGTGTGGAAGGAGACTGATAAACTATTTATGAAAAACCACCTTCAGTGCACCCGACCGAGATCGAGCCCCGAGCTCCCCGTCTTCGGCAGTCTAGTCTTACACGAGAGTAGCTCGTCAGACCACGCGGCCTCCGAAGCGGGTACAACATATTAATATTTCCCGCTCTCAAGAACGTAATGGCTTTAAATTTAATTATCTAAACAACATTAAAAGATGCCCTGGTTTGAAACACGGCTGGATACGATGTTTAGTTATCCATATTATCGCCTCCAATTGATTTTGCGTGATATAATTTTCGTTTCAATGTGGATAATGGCCAATTATGGTCAACGTGCCATAAATTAATAGTAATAATAATAAAACTTTAGTATTTACCTGATGATATGTGAAGTAAGGCTCAAGTAGCTATAGTAATTGTATTTAAATTCCCAGGTGCCAATTACCCGTATTATTTCTAACGTGTATACTAAAGCAATTATGGAAACATTTCGACCGAGACAGTTTTTCACTCGCATATTAAGATATTATTTCCTAATAAATATCAACTCAGATATATTTGAAATGCTGTAATGAGTGGCCATCATTTATCTGAACGGATCATATTACAAAAGCCATATAGTTTTTTTCTTCTTCTGTAAGTCAAATTTCTATCATGGCTGCCGTGTCAAAGAAGACGCTTCATGAATTTCAATTAACTATTACATACAAATAGAGAAGTTATAAGACTATTAGACATGTATAGGAGGGAGGTCTTATCTTCAATCTGAGACTAGAGCAAAGATCAGCAATCTTTTTCCAATCAATTCTTGTTTCTTGTCTACCCAGTGTGTGTGTGTGTGTGTGTTTTCAACTATCTTCACTCGGAATTGCACAATGCCAGAAATCAACAAAGATGCTTTGTGTGGGTGTTTAAAAATCAAACAAATATATGTATGGTTATTGTTTACTGATGTTATCGGTTTTTTTATATGAGTAACTATAGCATATACGAACCTGCATGGCAAAATAAAATATGTTGATAGTACCTATGCCTGTTATTTTCAAAGGGAAATCTCTTAGTACTTAAAAGAGAGATTAATTAACTTTATTGTGTTCAATCTTTGTCTTAAATATTTAAATGTATTTTCATAAGTAACATGTTTCAACTATTCTATATCTATTTTAAATTACTTTTAAAAAAACACATTAGTAAATACATTTAGTAGGCAGGCACGCAAAACAATATAAATTTTTTATTTTGTAAAGTCTAATAATAATAATAATATTTTGATATAAAATTAACTCAAAACCTTTTTTATTGTAATCTTATCCGTGAGTCTTTGTTCACTGTACAACTACAAAATCCAACACCATGACGTGTGTGGCTCTGCGAACATTCTTACAGTTTTGACTAGACCGCGTGTGATACGTTTATTTGACGGTCCAAACATTTGACACGAGCACTGCTATATCATAAAAGGGCTGCCAGGGGACAGGTGTTAATCAAGAGTGGCCGACAGAAGAATGGGGTGGAATAAACACAGCAGCTGGTTTCTAGAGACGTGACTGCGACTTCACCTTGGCCATACTGTCGGCACTTTTGAAGAAAATGCGTACATATTCTTCTAGTATTTCTACTCTGTAAGGTTCGTTTCCTTGCCTCTGTGTGAACAAACGGTAGGACATTGTCGGCGATGTGGTCACGCCAATGGATGGACACGGTCGCTTGCACTACTACCCTCTTCAGCCGAGTGGCAAAGTTCATAGTCACGCAGCACTTTGTTTAGAATTAGTCGAACGGCATGCGTTCAAAGTAAAGGTTTGTCACAGATATCATGCAGACATACATTATCTTAGTTTACCACTATGACTTATGTACTCGCGTCTTAAATAAATAAAAAACTTCCTTATACAAAGCTCTAATATCAGCAAGATTTCCACGCACCTGGAAAACACAGGGGATTTTCTGTGCCTCGGGAAAACAGGAGAAATACACAGAATGCCACAAAATATTAAATAAAAATAATAATAATAATGATGATGATGATAATAATAATAATAATAATATTATAATTATATTACTCTTTAAAGTGTCATGAAGAATGGTAATTCCTTTTGGAAAACATAGGGAATTTTGCTTTAAGAAAATAATGGCATCCCTCATCTGGCCAAGTTACTCTCTGTTTTTATTTTTTAATTTGTATGTTGTATGTCGCACTTGTGGAGGCATAACAGGTGGTGCATTTAATGGCTCAAGATATAATATATAATAAAAAATCTATAAAAATAAAATTTATAAAATCATGCTCAGTTATGTATACTTTTTTTTATCGTAGTATTTCTTTTAATTGGTGGTCTAGGGGGTAAGGTGTCGGACTTCTGTGCTGGGGGTCCGGGGTTCAATCCTCGGTCCCGGCATAGATTTATCTGATTGCCAAACCCTTCCTTCACCTCTGACAAGAAGTGTATTAATCACAACTTGTGAATGTGAGGAATGCCAGGCCTCCACCGTGGTTCGGATTCCACGTTAAACTATAGGTCCTCCATTTCATCTCACAATCACCCTACCATTACACGTTAGCGTAAGTGCGTACAACCCGAACGGGTAGTAAGACGCGGTGCTAATAATAATAATAATTAAATAAATAAATACCCACTATGCTAAGATGTATAACCACCCTTTTTTTGTAATGCAAATAAGGTCATGTGTTTTTAAGATCACGTCAAATAGTGAATAATTGCTAGTTTGTTTCTGCGTGGCTCACGACTACAACGATTACCTTTACTCGTAAAGCTTAGACAAAAAGTGAGATATTATTTTGTTCTCAATTTGAATGTCTGTCCGGCTGGCAGATGTTCCTGACTTCATATATTGATAACCATCGAGTGTTCTCAAGGCGAGAGACACCACCGGTGTTTTATAGCCTGGTTCCCAACATGTTGTCGACGGTCGTGAGCCGGGGTTTGATCACGTGCCTCCAATATCACGCAGAGTGGCCGTTCATTCGGCTGACGGGAGGATACTGTATAGTGTGCGGTAGACCTACCTACTCAACCACTAAAAATAGTAACTAGTACGGCACAATTGTACATACTGTGTCATATATATAAAACAGCTATCAGTAAACTACTCTCCGAAAAAAATAGGCTAAACCAAAGTAAATATAATAAAAGGTAGAGCCAGACGGAGAAATACATCTGATTGGCTGAGCTTGTGACGTCATTCAGTACACAAGGCAGTGCGTTACGTACACGAAGCCATAAGGAAGACAAATTAATTTGTTAAAAATCAAGTCACGTTTTAGAACTCTAAACAATAAATAATAAACCTTTATAATCCACACCGATGTTCATTTAACATCATAATTCAACTTTTTGTTTTAAATTTGTTTGGCTGTCTTCGTATTAAAATGTAACTGCTGTGTACTGGGTGACGTAAGCAATGACATAATTAAACTCCTCCATGTTGCACTACTTTTCTATTCACTTTACATTCGACTAAACAATGTTTTTTATCATGTAAAACACACTACAAATACCCATTTTTAACAACATCGTTAGAACCTTTTTCAAACATTTTAAATTTTCACAAATCAGTCATCAATAAACTACCCTTAGTCGTGGATCCCTTATAGTTTCATGAGTCTCCTAAACTCACAAATATATGAAGTACTGTCAAATAATATTTGAAATTGCTCAAAATAATCTTGATAGGCCATGGTCGATAATGTTATAAGACAATTATATAGTTTAATATGAAAAATTAACTTTTATTTATTCTATTTTCTTCATATTGAGGTGGGAATATGTAATTATTTGAGAAAATATTGAATTTAAGAATTAAAAATAAAAAGTATAGCAAAAATACCGTGAAGAAACTAAGTGGGGGTGGGGTGAGGGGGTGATCGCGAGACCTTTTATAAGTAGTTTGTAAGTCGATCGAAGCCCAAAAAGGTTGGCGACACCTGGTCTAAAGCATAGGAAAGAGGTTACCCACACATGTGTTTATTATATATTTTTAATATTATAATTACTTTTTTTTATTGATTTTAAGAATGCAGACACAAATGAGATCATTATTCTTGGTCGTTGAAGTCTCTTGTTTGTGGAACACTTAAGATTTTCTTTACTGATTTGAAACACGTTTACCACGATTGTAAAGGAATCCGAAGTAAAGTTTTTCCACCAGATGTATTCTTTTAACCAAAAACAAACAAAATATTGATGAATGCTTATTATTTTCTTAGTAACGTCTTCTTAGTAACATGTTCACAAACATAATTTTTTATATCCGCGTTTTAATACCTGTTTGGGCTATCTGCATATTTACACTAATGGGATATGGGTGAGGAAAGTAGAATTTAGAGGAATTGCATAGGAATTTGCCTCAAAGGAAGGTGGAAAATCATTTACCACTTACAATAAACCCGGGAGAGTTGGATTCTTGACCTTCTTTTCATCAGCGATCCAGTATATTGCGATGGACCAGGTGTGTCAAATTCGTTTTTATCTAAATTCTAAAGGGCTATTCTTTAACATCCATTAATGTTTCCAGCCTGTGATATAGGTCAATTTTTTATTCAACCATATATTTTCCAGTACCGGCTGGATAGGCCTGTCGTAGCTTCACATGTCTTAGATTATAAGACTAAGACTTAAGACTATGGCAGGCACAGCATCCAGTCTCCGGCCGTTAATTTATCAATGTGAAATGGTAAACCCAAATATCACCAATAATATTTTTAGGCCATTCCGGGAATCTAATCCGGCACCCTTCTTAGCTCAGTAGACAGACACGCTACCGACTGAGCTAAGGTGTCGGATTAAAGGGTCATACTAAACACAAAAAATACAGAGTGGACCGCAATAAAAAAATCTGTATTATCATTCATTATCTTAAGAAAAAATTTCCAACTTATCTTTTTTTTTCTTTCAAAAAGATAATAGGAGGCCCTCTAAACCAATAAGACTAACAATATAATTTTTTACAAACAGTTTGCAAACATTTACTTGCAACAATTGTGTTGATATTACAACAATGATGTTAGTATTGGGCTTTAAAATCTGATACAAACATAATTTTCTATAAATTGTTGACAGGTGTATGTGCCGAGATCTCCCAGGTACTTTTTCCTCTAAGAAAACAGCTGTTAACACGCGCATGTGCTGCCAAACATTGTACATATTTGGGGTGGAAATTCAACCATTTTGAGGGGACTCGTTCTTAAGAAACAAGAGTAGATTTGTTCCACCAACCTCACATGCCAGAATTCTTCAAATTATGCCAAATTCCTAAATATCTAACTTCAAAATGTTGTATATTTCCTCAGCGTTTATAAACAGAATAGGGTCGGTTGCATTGCTTGACGTTTCATCATAGGGTATGTGGGCTGCACATCATCACGGTTAGGGCCGCATGTGGCCCGTGGGCTGTGGGTTTGACATGCCTGCCTCAGAGCATTTGACCACCGAAGCGAGTTATAGGTTATGTTTTCAAATAATAATTACTCATACATTTTGTTAAGGAGGTTTGACTCGCACTTTTACCAGATTAAGGATCACCACTGGTGATACAATCTTGTCTTTTTCTCACGCTCATTTATTGCAGCTCCTTTTATCTGTAACGAAATTAATAACGACCCTCAAAGTGTTTTTTTTTAAATCATTAAGGTGGGGATGAAAGGAACGCAAGAACGGTAACAGTAATTTTGCATCAAAAGTCGCTTGCGGATATTCTCAGTTCTTTTTATTACTCTTTTTTCTTCTTTCGTTCCCAAATATTTTCATAGTCACTCTGCACATTCATCAACCTATTCAACTCATTATTTCAATTTTGATGATTTTTCTTCTTCTTCTCTGGTTGGCTACTTATTTTTCCTCTTTATCTTGGTCCAGAGGCACTAACCCTTTTTGAGAAAACCTCAAGGTCGTCTCATAGCTGAAGGTCGGTCATTACGGACACAGTGTAGTAATAGCAATAACATCTACTGGGGAATGAGAGTGAGAGGGGAGGGGGACTTTAATTTACTGACCACTGGGTGGGTAGACCTGAGACGTTGTTGATTCGCAAGGGGGAAACAAGCCGTGACGTCACGCAACGTGTAAAATGATTAACGAAAAGAATAAACAAAAGACTGAGAGGTCACACAATGCACAGCAAGGGGGTGGCTACCGAGAATATTCTATAGACGTTACGGATGTTGGGTTTTTTTTCTGCTTGACCCTCCAGGTGTTCCTCAAAATTGCTTCTTGTTCCTCCACAAAAGAACTCGCAGTACTTATACCCCCCTCCACCTCAATGTTATTTTAAAATAAATATTGTTTGTTATCAAACGATGCACTTGGAAAAATAAAACCCGTAAGGTAGTTTTTCAAGGTTTCATGGTGACCTGGTGGTCTAGGGGTAAGGTGTTAGACTTCTGTGCTGGGGGTCCGGGGTTCAATCCTCGGTCCCGGCACAGATTTATCTGATTGCCAAACCCTTCCTTCACCTCTGACAATACGTGTATTAATCACAACTTGTGAATGTGAGGAATGCCAGGCCTCCACCGTGGTTCGGATTCCACGTTAAACTGTAGGTCCTCCATTTCATCCCATAATCACCCTACCATTACACATTAGTGTAAGTGCGTATAACCCGATCGGGTAGTAAGACGCGGTGCTAATAATAATAATAATTCAAGGTTTCATATCGACTGTTATCAGCCTCGCTGAAGATCCAACAATGATGAACAAAAAATTGTTATTTTTTAACAATATTTTCAAACAACAGAAATAATAAACTCGCTACTAGTCAATATCGTTGAGGGGCTTTAATTCATACAATGAGCAATGATCTCAAGAGTGACTGGTTTGATTCCCAGGGAAGTCACGAGGGAATAAAGCAGACTATGTAGATCGGAGTTCACTTTTTATAAGTGCGTTCCCGGCCGCTAAAGACTACATTTTTTAAACAATTCTATAAGTTAAAATATAAACAAAAATTAATGATAACATCAATTTGTGTAAAGGAATAAAATTTAAAATTCAATCAAAACAATAATATAAATAAAATGACCGACAAGCACAATTTATATATGTATATAGCCATTGTGTTTGCAAAATATTAACAACTATTCAATGCTCAATGTCGTTGGTAATTAAACATAAGGCTCTTGGCCCTGTCGAGTGTAAGTCTAAAACCTCTTTTGTGGGATGATGGGCGGGAGGGTTAAAGGTATAGCGTGACTTCACAACCGACCACAGTATCCTTCCGCGCCAACAAGAACAGATGGATCACGGAAACCGTCGATGGCGCTAGCAACCGGACAGGTCTTGCGGAAAAATCATACGTTTGGAAATATCAATTTTTCTCGAGAACGAGTGAAATTTTTATGTTAATATTTTCAAAACCCCTTCTAAGATAATGTATCAATGTTTATTAATTGTTACATTTTCCTATTTTTATTTACGAAGCCGGCAGCTTTATGTTGAAAAATGTCGATTTTATCGATATTTGATCACTGTTAAAATTATATAGGAGGTGTGTATATAAAAAGTATAACTCAATCAACATGCTTTTATTCTTGAAAAAACCGTTTCCGAAAAGATAATTGCAAAACAATAAAAAATCTTGAAGATAGCAGTTTGTTCCCATGGCTCTGCATTTCCACGCTAAATGAAAAGGGCCAATCGCCTTAAAGGCGTGTCCCAACAAATGAGCTTAATTTTTATATTTAATTTGATAGATAATTAATTTCCGGCGAATATTTAAAACTAGTAATGCACATTAGTATAACATAATACTGTAGATTAAATTAAGTATAAATAGATAACGCAAGTCTTCGAATCAACATAAATAAAACTTTTAGTTAGAAAACTCTGTTTTCCATATTTTCTTTAAATCCAAGAATATTTAATTATTATTTTATTTACTTAGTTTAAATATCATTAAAACATCTCTGTGTATTCAATTATCCTTTTAAGTTTTCTCCGTAGTCAATTTTCCTTTAAATAGCAAATACACTGAATGGCCTGTTTTCACTACCAGAATTTAAATACATGTAGTACGATTTTTGCTAGGAAAAATAAAACCTTTCTGATATCCATTATTGTACAAATCAGTGTAGCCTATACTTTTGGAAATATTGAAAATGGCACGCTATCACCCTTGACTTAATTATGACTCACGAGTCGAATGTAATGTTTATTTTGGAACCCTCTTAGCTAACGTGTTATTCCAGGTATGGTTTCTAAAGATGCCCTTCAAAGTCACTTTTTATGATTCTCTTTCTCTCTCGGTCATTAACTATGGTCACAGGATAAAACGTCCATGAAACTGCTCCAAATGAATACGGTCAATTGATCTCGACTTCTTGTTGCTACCACAGCTGCGCGCGCACCTGTGTCCAGGGCTTCTTCGGAATGTTGATGTATTTGTCAAACTGAAACCACCGCTTCTTTTATGTTTTTATAGCGTTTTATTTCTGAGGTAGTTGGCCTCTTTGAACCTATAGGTATGTTTTATTTCTCTATCATTTCTGTGATGATTCATGGTCTTCACATTTTAGGGAATGCTGTAGGGTCTATTGTTTGGTTCCCATCTATATTTTATCCAAACAAACTCGACAAATTAATTTTGAAAAAAAAAATTCCCACTAAAACATCTATCTTTTATAATTGAGGTAATTTGGTTGGCCCCACGTTAATTCGAGTTAACTTGGCTTAATTCCCCCCTCATCCTTACTTCAAGAAAATGCTGATGCACGTTATTTTATTTGGCTAGATCGTTGATAGCCGATATTGGCACTAGATCTAGGGGAAGTAAATGTTTATTTCTTTTATGTGTGTGTGTATTTATGTGTGCACCGCACATTCTTACACTGATGGGATAGGGGGAAAAAAAGTACACCTAGTTAGAATTAAAACCCCGACCTCCCCGTCACAGACAAACCAGACTAGTTGCGACTGACGCCTTATACAGTATGCCTACTGGTGTGTATACGTACTCCCTACCAAGTTCCTCTCACGGCGAATGTTTATTCGAAAGTGATCGTGTCATTTCCCAGGCCCGGTGTCCATTGGATTGGACGTGCTCTATGAAATATTACATCTCTGGCGATGACTTCTGTTCTGAGAATTTCTACCTCACTTCACAGGGATATTGTGGTTAGGTAGTCAAGCATTACTTTTCAATACACACTTTTTTTTGTATCTACCTCCATCTCTCCTCAACCCCATTTTAAGAATATTAAGCTACACCATTTAGCGTTATGCAACACTGAAGGATGCGTAGGTTTTACTGTTGATAAATTATTGTGTTAACGCCTTAAAAAAAATTTTTTTCTCTTCTCGAGTACATTTTTTTATTACTCACTAATTTCTTGAAATTAAAGTAAAAATAAATATATGCCATGACAGCCAATTTTAATTTTTAACTGTCTGTTACTTGTGTCATCTACCGAAGTACATACCATTCTGAAGCAAAATTTAGCTTTCAGGAATGTTCGAGGTTCGGCTTGATAGTCTGGACGCAGCTTTAAACCAGTCGGCCACCGAAACGGGTACCACTGATCTTTAGGGCTACAGTTTGACTCCAACCGATTGTACCGTAAAGATGACGTAAAGCGAATGTCTGCGTAGTTTTATAAATTCAACCACCCAATGCCTTTAATATAGGGTAAGTAGTTTAAGTTTCCAATATATGACATACTTTACTGGAAGAAATGGAGTGCGTATTTCACGTAAATTAAATCTAATCAGAATTTTATTGGGGGAGGGTTGATGATAATATGGGTAGTCGAGCAGGTTGGAACCCCTGTCTATCGAATTTTAGTCAAGCTTACTATATTTGCAGCCAACACTTTTGGTAAAATAAAAATAATACTTTTAGTTCGCTCTAAATATTTCTCCTAGTTTCTCATCAGACCCTCTAACCCCCTTAACCAACACTATTACTTCAATTCTCAGTTCCCCTTCCTCGGTATAGCCCAAGGGGATGTCACGAAATAAGACGCCATCTTGTTCTCTTGCGCGTATTTTCTCAACACGTTTCGGCAGGTCACGAACGTGAAGCATTACCCTCGTGTAAACAAAGTGAATAATGTCCGCCTTCAAATCTGGAAGACAAACAGCCATTTTACCGGGAAAAAAACTGAATACCGCTCCACATGGAAAGAAGCAGCTCTATCACTTACACAAACACAATTTTTATTTATTTATTTGTTGTGAAGTCAATTCTTCGTTCCTTCACTAAGCAATTCAAGTATCTTATAAATTACAAACGTCCTTTACAAGACTATTAGCATTCTTGAATACATGCCCGTAGTAAGTAGATTTTCTGGTTAATGAAAGGCCTTCTAGTTTTCGTAAATCTGTAATATAAGGTGGGAATGTAGGGGACGCGAGAAAAGGGCAGTGCTTTTGTAATTTTTACAAAAAAAAACTTTTTTTGCCAAAATAAATAATATATTGCGCCACTAGAATCATAGATTTTTTTCTTCATATGGTGACATCAACAGTGGTTGAATATTTATCATGAGTATAACGGCATTAGATGAGAACATTTTTAATATAAAATAAAAGTTTTCTCATTAAATTCCAGGACACCCTTGACAGATATTCAACATCTCATGTGAATAAAATTAAATTTTGTGTGATGCCTTGAAGCAATATTTGATTCAATTTTACCAACAAATGTTTTGATATAAAAACTACAAAAACACCTACCTTTTTCTCGTTCCCTGCATCCTTACCTTAATGGCGCCATCTTTTGAAGAGAAATATCCTCCCACTATGGTATCTATCAGGGGAATGGAAACTCTGAATTTTCAAAACCACTAAAAACAAAATCCTAAATTCTCTTAGACTGTTATACGTTGACCATGTTACAAAATTACTTTATTTGAAGACTAGTTACATGTTTCGAAACGTCCTTGAAAATGAGCCAATTTCACCCTTACGCGAATCTTTTAAACCCCATACAAATTAAAATTTAAGGTTTTAAACCCTAGTGGGACATTTCGCTTATTTTTGAACGGAAATCATATTTTGAAATATCAAACGACTTATTTAAAAAAAACGAAGGATTTCTAGACGTTTGAAACGCGTCTAAGCGCTCTGGTAGACGGGCCCCTTAAGCAATATTATCGTACCATCTTTTTTTACAACACACCGTGCAAGTTATTAGCAATAAAATTGAGAATAAGCATGCATTAATTTAGTTCTTTTTTAAATTGCATTCTTAATGCTTATTTCCATACAAGGCATTAATTTATTCAATGCGTTTTAATTAACGTAATCATGGCAAGGCTATGGCATAAACACACTACGGTAGTCTAATTTTTGTTTAGCGAGTTCTCTAATGAGATAAATATATTATCAGTCGTATATCTAGTGTCAATTTTTTAGTTTTACTCTTTGGTGGTAATTTTATATTTTAGCATTGGAATTATGTTGCACAATAGGCATAAACTTGACAAATTGATAAATTTACAATTTTGTAGTTTTTTAACTATGAAAAAGGCACAAAGATGATATGCATGGTTAAAACACGGATAAATTATATATTTTGTTTGCTTTCAAAAATTCCCAAGTTCCAATATAAATGTAATCGGTTATAAATAGTTAGAGATAGGTAGCCTAATTTGCTGTGAGTAAAACGATTGAATTTTTCAATTAAAATTATGTATCTCACTATTAAAATTTAGCAAATAAAAAAATCGTCTAAAAATGGAAAAAAATTATGCCACTAAACCTTAAATGTTAGTGTGTCATAGATATAAAATTTGCATCTACATTTTTTATTGTTAAATTTTACATACTTGCCTTTGGTCACAATATGACTAAAATTATCCAAAACAAAGACGTTTCCCTTCGTCCTTACCAATATTTTTTGGCTGAGGGTAGTACAGTTTTTGGGCTGAAAACTTCGGTTGGCTATAAGTTAGTATGTATATATATATATATATCGCGTCCTATTACCTGTTTAGGTTGTACGAATATACGATAACCACTCTAATGGGGTAGGGGTCAGGAAGGAAGAATTTAAGAGGCAATCTACCCTCATTCACGTGTAAGAAAAGTGGGAAACCATGAAGGAAAAATCATCTCCAGTAGACAAGACCGGGATTCGAACCCTTATCTCCCCTTCATCAGCAGGCCAGTCTAACACGAGGACGACGCCTTTGAACGTTCGGCCATTGAAGCGGGTTGTTATTAAATAAAAATGTATATAGTTTTGATATCGTTAATCCTCATTAAAGTCGATCACTATTTAAATATAAGGCTTTAATGACCCTGTTCTGGGCCCCTCTGTTATTTGAAAAGTCACGGATGAATTATATATTTTTTTCTTTAAAGAACAGTATATAAATTTTCCTTTTAATGCTTCATCCATGGACGACCAGTCAAAATTTAACGATTTTATTTTCAGTACAAGATTCTAATATTAAATTAAATCTTTATTATTAATATCATTTCAATTAATTATTTATTTTAATTAGTTTCAAACCCATAGAGTATTTTCAGAAGTAAATTTAAATATATTACGTACTAAACCTTTCTTTGTTAAAAGTTTCTTCCGTCCCATTTAAAAGTGCGTTGATGAGTTAGCCAACTTTTTCAAACAGTATTAGGACAACCAATAAGAAGCTATCTCTCCTAACATAAGATTGGCAAAAGCTCTCTTATTGATTGGTTTAATACTAAACAGAAGGGGTCCAAGAAGTAAGGGGTAGGTCAGATATTAGGAGTTGGAGAAGCTTCTGCGAAGTTTTCTCCGTGTCGGTTTGCCATACAAGTAAGTTCACTCTCAGTGCAGTATAAAATTTCAATGATAAAAGTGTGATTTTAACTCAATAACTAGTGCACTCATGTTGAACTCAACTAGCTTGGGAACTTAATAAACCAATTTCCTAAAAAACTATAGTGGGTGAGGTATAACATAATCATAATTATCACCCGGCCGTGTGCTAACTGCGCAGTACATTAATCAGCACCCCAAGATGAACGAATTGGGCGAGAACATTAAAGGTCGCCATAATTGCCCCCCTAACTGTAGGGCCTGGAGGCCAAGTAGACTTAGTCACTTTCACCATATTATTTAATTTTGTTTAATTTTTGCCTTTATAAATATATGTTTTTAACTAAAAGTGTTACAATTAACTTTAATTTTGTTTAATATGTTAGCTTTAAGGTGTTGTCGACTTCTTAGCTCAGTCGGTAGCGTGTCTGGCTACTGAGCCAAGAGTCCCGGGTTCAATTCCCGACATGGCCGAAACATTTATCATTGGTCAAATGTGGGTTTACCCTTTCACAGTGATCAATTAACGGCCGGGGACTGTGTCGTGCCTATCCTAGTCTTAAGACAGCTTATAAGGCATATGAAGCTACGACAGGCCTAGCAAGCACGTAGGTAAAGTCACCCACAGCACACCCGACCTTGATTCGAACCCTGATACCCCCGTAAACAGTATTCCAGTTTATTGCGACAATGATGCCATTTGTTTTTATTTCGTCAAAAATCCCCCCACTCACCAAGAGCATTGCGTTTTACTTTTTCCGTCAGTGACATTCGCAGACTAGCCTGACGCATTTGTCTGCGGTGTGGTGTGGGCCTAAAGCCTCTAAAATGCTTACGCCCTATTGATGATATTATATTCTAAAGACACCCATCGTTCCGGCTGCAGTTCCAATTGAAGGCGTGAATCTGAAACACAACAAGAAAACTCTGAATGACATCTATAGGTGATTTATCAGCGATAAAGACAAGTAATTTGGTGACAGGTATTGCTAAGAATTAGAGATCATTGCGCCCATCCACAAGTTACCAAATACGTTCCCTCACGTTGTAGGCTATCCTCTTTCCAACCTTTGTCATCGCTCGAGCTGGCATTGGTCGCGCACGGATAGTGCCGTTCCGATGACTCATCGACGCGCATGGGTTCTATTCGGCCGTCAAGGTCACTCCAGATTCTTGAAATTTTTGCTCAATTTTGGTTTTCTTTTTGAACTATGCGTTCTCTTCCGAGTCGAATAATTGCATCATCAAAATTTAACAGTGAATTTGTATTAAAAATTAAGATAGCTATATCACAAAATAATAGATTTAAATACTAGAATACATTAATAATTTGAAATATTAAATAAGAATTATGACAAAAAATGTATGTGAGCCCTTGATCCCTATTTGCACTCTGTTTAACCAATAGTTTTTCTTGTCTTGTTCCAAATTTCTCTCTAGTAATTTATTTGGAAAACAAATAAAACCCGAAAATATCAGGAAATTTCTCGTGATATGAAAAATTTAAATAGAAGTCAGGTAAATTTTAAAGTCACTGCAACTTTCAGATATTTCTCAATCATCTAAAAAATACAAAGTATAAGAGCATAATCCGGTGTAAACTATTATTATTTTTATTATCACCGCGTCTTACTACCCGTTCGGGTTGTACGCAGTACGCACTTACGCTAATGTGCAATGGTGGGGTGATTGTGAGATGAATTAGAGGACCTACAGTTTAACGTGGAATCCGAACCACGGTGGAGGCCTGGTATGCCTCACATTCACAAGTTTTGATTAATACACATCTTGTCAGAGGTGAAGGAAGGGTTTGGCAATCAGATATATCTGTGCTGGGACCGGGGATTGAACCCCGGACGTGTAAACTATTAATTTGATCTCTACTTCATTTGATTTTACAAAGAGCACTGACATAATTGTGTCTAGTAATTGACTAAGTAAGAAATTTAATAAAAAATAATTTTGTCTTTATAGCTTTGTATATTTGGTGATCGGGGGAACCTTGAAAAGTCAGGGAATATCAAAACTTACAAAGTTTATCAACCCTGTATTACGTGTCATGCTATGGCTATTATTGTATGAATTTGAGGAATAGAGATGAGGAAACTATTTGAGAGGAAGTGCACCTGCATTAGCATGGTTATTATATGAGAAAATCACAGTTCTGAATCACACTTCGAAAACCATCCCCAGTGCACCCGGACGAGATTCGAACCATGAACTCCCGTCATGGGCCATCCAGTCTATTGCGACCTCTCTAAACTGTATGACTAACTGTGAGAATGAGTAGATATATATTTTGCGTTCAATAAAATCAATATTTAGTGTTTATAATCCAGCGATGTACTCAGGGGAAGTACAGGGTGTCCGGACTCAGCTCACAAGCCTACATATTGCTGCCAGCATAAACCTTAACACTTACATAAGCTTGTTCTTATTTCATTTTAGACTTTTACTTATATGTTCTTTCTGTGTTTTAGTTTGAATAAATAATTATTTTTTTCCATTTTTTTTTACGGTATCTTGGCTTGAAAATATTCTATAAACTATATTCTATCAATAATATGGTATGCTTGTTTGAGTTAAGTGAGTTGTAATGTAACATAATTTCTGGTTGCAGGAGGGAGGGGGGTATTTGTACTATAGGGATGACTGTGCGGGGGTCTGGGGGTACGATCAGGCCGATTGATTGGGGGGGGGGAGGAAGGATCGTTCCTTTAGAGCCCCTCCAGATATGAAATCCTGGCTACGCCACTGTATAATAAAACACATTCTTTGAATTATTGTTAAAAAACTTAAATAAGCTGTATTTTTAATTTAATTCTAGATGCGTATAGATGCAACAGAACATTGTAACGTAATGCCGTTGCTTATCATTTTATGTTTCTCACAGAAGATGTGGTATGGTGAGGTACGTGGTGTTTCTGAACATCGCCGCGTATCACGGACGCGAAACACCATGCCGTATATTCATTTAAGTTACTCACTCCTGTCCAGACATGTAAACAAGTGGCGTAACATGAATGAGTAGCATTTCTTTGATGCAACACCAAAATACCGACAGCTGATGGAACGCGCTGATGTTAACGATGTTACGCAGTTAAGGAATACTGTATAGCTGTAAAACCCTGATTTTATAGGAATTCCACTTTTGACCACCAACATTGATTGAAAGTCACTAAAGTTTCTTAAAACCTTTGGAAACAAAAGTCACTATCTACTGCTATAATCGCTGGCCAAAGCAAAATGTCTTGTAATTTGTGGGACCTAATTATTTTGACGGTATCTTGATTCATTAAAACAAGATGTCCATACGAAGTAACAGTATTTATCTGAAGAATATGTCTTCTTATCGATTACGATATCGAGAACTAAATCAATCCGAGCCATATGTACACTATTATTTTGGGGATGAATGGTCCCTTAGTTTAAAAAAAAGTCGAGCTGTTTGAAATGTGATGGGAATATTATTAAATTGTTGAAGGTTAATTCCATTTAGTATTATTCTCTGGTAGGCCTACGTTTTAGTGCATGTGTTTTTAAAGAACTGAACCAGCATTCGTTTGGAAATTGGATGAGAAACCGAACTGTGGAATACACACATCTTTCCCCTATGGCGTCTTATTGGGGATTGATTCCTTTCCTTCCGGGTCAGAGTCAAGAACGCTAACACGCACATTGTACTATAGAAAACATCCCTAGTTCACCCAGTCTGGATTTGAACCCCTATCTTCCTGTATGCTAATTGGCGACCAAGTAAAAATCCATTGAAGTAGATCGGTGTGGTCTATCATCCTAAATATATTATTTGCAGGGAGAAACCTTGGACGCTGTCAAGGCCATTAAACCGTTCAACACCCAACTAAGATATCTTGGTTCGGATCCCGGCTGAAGCTTATTTTAGTCCTTAGTGTAATGAGAGAAAACCAATGCAGGGTACATCAGCTTGTTCGAGAATAAGGTCGAACTCGGGCACGTGCGCAGAACAACACGTGGACGAGATGCTTTGGCACGTGCACGGTGGGCAATCTAAGGAGCGCGAGCCGATTACTTTAACCATCGGTCGCACTTGATTGAACATCGATTACCGGACTATTCAGTTTTGAACCATCACGGATGGGTGGAGACCCATTAGACGACCTTTCTTAGCTTCTCTTTTTACTATCTGAAACCTGAAGTTCGAGGATATTTAATTTATTTTTATTTCTTGCTTAAACCCTTTTGTTGCGCCTGTAATCCGAAGTTGAAAGCTACTACGTGACAAAATGTGTTCGACCGACTAGGCTAGACTGCTAAGAGCACGTTACCAACTTTATTATGATCTATCGCTCTATAGTATGGGCAAACAATAAATATACTAAAATGATGTTATACAATAGTTTATCATGAATTTTAAATTATTATTTCCTAAATAAATGTAACCATAGACCAAGAACTTTTAAAATGTTAATATTATACCGTTATTTAATTAAATATATAGTTTATTGAAGAACAAATGGTGACCAGTCATTGTAACTTTCTCACAAGAGAGTACAATTGTTGACCTGTCATTGTAACTTTCTCACAAGAGAGTACAAGTGTTGACCCGCCATTGTAACTTTCTCACAAGAGAGTACAAGTGTTGACCGACCTCGTCTGTTTGTGGATACACGTGCCAAAGGTCCTTGGAAGGAGGGTCAATGCCAGTGCCACGTGTTATGTCTCTGTATTATTTGTGGATGTCAGTGGACCCACTTTATCGGTGTGTATGCTAATCCCCTGCATCCTTGAGAGCAATCATTCCTCTTCAGAGACTCCAGACTACGGACGACTTTCGTCTAGGTCGTTCTATTTATAATGGGGAGCTAAGCGCAGTTTTTGACCAGTTAAAAAAAAAAGCGTATAATTTATTTTACCTTTGTCAAAAGATTTGAATATAGTTAAGTCTTTCTGGAGTGTTGTCACATTAGGGATATTTGTAGCTTATATGTTTTGAAATAGTGCTTTACTTGGATTATGGTGACGTTCAGAAGTTTACCTTTCTGTTTTATAGCTAAATAAATATATAATATCCGTATTATAATGAGGACGAAAATTTAATTCATACTTTGAGATCCATAACTAATATTAAAAGTTGATATTGAAATAGATTTGGAAAACATTTGGTCATTTGTACGTTTACAATCGGTTTTACATTTAAACCCCAATTTTCTTGAGAAGTGACGTGTCTAACAGATGGAATAAAAAGTTATTAGATCTACTTTCACGTATTTATACGTCAAGTCTTTTGATATATAGCTGTCAATTTTGATAGATATAATCTCTATAAAATAGCACTATTAATAAAGTGAAATTGTATCATTGCTAAACGCAAAAAATATGTTTGTATTTTCCGAAAGTTTCTCTAAATTTCCATTTGTAATAAAATTGATGTATAAAGAGTAAGGAACTTTTATGACAGTTACTCAAGGTGACCTGCCTCGGTGGCGTAGTTGGCTAACGCGCCAGTTGTGTTGAGCCAGACCACCGAGGACGGGGAGATCGAGGTTCGAATCTCGGTCGGGTGAACTGTGGGTGGTTTTTCCTAAATAGTTTTTCACTCTCCCTCCACGCAAATGCGGGTTCACTTCCTCTAATATCAACCTTCCCAATTCCTAATCCATTAGTGTAATTAGTACTTAAGCGTAGATATAACCCGAACGGGTAGTAAGACGTGATGCTAAATAAAAAAATAAAAAATAAACTCAAGGTGGAAGTGTAGGAAACGCGAGTTAAGGGAAGTATTGTTGCAGTTTTTATATAAAAACTTTTTTTTGTCAAAATAAATAAAATATTGCTTCAATACAAACATAGAATTTAATTTTATTCATATGGTGACCTCAACATTTCTTGACTATCTATCAAGGATGTCCTGAAATGTATCAACAACATTTTCTATTCATTTAAAAAGTTTGTCATCTGATGCCGCTATGCTCATGACAAATATTCAACAAATTTTGAGGTCTCCATGTTAAGAAAACTAAACTCTATATTTATACTGTAGCAATATTTTATTTATTTTGACCAACATTTTTTTTTTCTATAAAAATTGCATAAATACTGGCCTTTTCTCGCGTTCATTACACTCCTATCTTAAGCTACTAAATTAATACTCATCTATATCTATACATAGTTATGTGATCTTCAGGTTCCACTTTAGATACATAATTTATTATCAATATCTATAAAAATAACACTAATAATTTAAAAAAATCTTATCAATGTTGACTGAAAAACAATAATTGCCTTGTATTTTCTTAAAAGTCCTCCCGACCACTATCCAGCTAATCACATTGCCAGCTCTGCAGCTCTAGTTGTGATTTGCATGGATGTTTTTGATTCAATCACAATAAACAACCTCGTTTTAGTAATTTATTTTGAAGCTTGAGCTAAAAAATGTTTGCGTTAGTCTCTGGATGTTGGATGATACTTTCTTAGAGGGACTGAATCGAACCCCTTTTGGGAAAACTCACTTCGTTATAAAGTGGGCTATGTACGGTCGATTCTAAATGCGTACTTTATACCTATCGCTAAAAACTCCTGCACCTTAAACAATATAGACCAAATTTACATTACATTCTCATAAGCCCAACACAATAGATTTTTTTTTAAGTTTTTAATTCTGTAGGCAGATATTTATACCTCTCGCTTCCATTTTGGCGTGAACCATATTTTAAAATAACAAACCAATTCTTAATTAATACCGCGGGATTTCCGAGCGTCTCAGCTCTCCGGAAGGCGGTTCCTTTAAATTGTCCGCGAACGTCGGTGACGCCAACTCGCCTCGCTGTGTCGCCCCGCTCCACTACTAATATATACGAACCAAGGGAACCGTATGGTAATAGGAGGAGGGGGGAAAGAGAATTAAGCGTAATGGGTGGATTGTATTGTTGGCTGCCTTGCATTCCTGGCCTAATAGAGCGCACTGCATTGTGGGTGGAGTTGCTGCTGCACGTAAAGGCGATAATTTAAAACAGCCTGGCATGAATTAAGATTACGTCCGTCATACAGATCACGTCTCATCTCTGCAGAGGAAAACTTTCTCGCTAAAATTATAATAATTATTGAAAATTTGGTTACGATAGTTGATAAATAATCACACAGTAATCCTATTTTATGATAATATCATATATGTTACTTATTTTATTTATATATTCTTGTTGGGGTTAATTCCTTCCTGAGCTGAATCTACTTCTCTCATCAAGGTCAGTCAGTGAGTTTCATCACACCGTTTATGATGTGTAAAAGGAAAAAAACATAATCAATATAACTATCTTTAGTGGTCGCATGGTGTAAAGCGTCACTCTCATGTTAGACTGGGTTGCCGATGACAGGGAGATTGGGGTTCTAATCCCGGTCGGGTGAACTGAGGGTTGTTTTTTTCCAAAATAGCTTTCAACTCTCCCCCCCCCACGCAAATGTGGGTGCACTTCTTTTAAATTCAACCTACCTAATCCCTAACTCATTAGGGTAATTAGTGCATACGCGTATTTTTACAGATAGTAAGACGTGGCGCTAAAAACTTTCATTTGTAGTCGCGTGGTCTAAGGCGTACGGGGCGGTTCGAATCCCGTTTTTGTGCACTTATAGTAGTTTATTCTAAATTGTTTCCCACGTTCCCTCAACGCAAATGCTGGTGTATTTTCTCTAAGGCGTACGGGGGGGTTCAAAACCCGCTTTCGTACACTGATAGCATCTTCTTATAAATTGTTTCCCACTTTCCCTCAACACAAATACGGGTGTATTTTCTCTAAATTCAACCTTACTCATTCTTAATTTAATAGTACAAATAAGCGTTTTACTTGAACGAGCAATAGGCCTAAAATCCGGTGTAAAAAATATATAGACTAGTACGATATCTATAATCTAGTTTTAGTACACGCTGCTGTCATAATTGAGAATTAGGTACTGTGACTGTGCCAGGAATTCGAAGCGCAGATCGAGTTTCTCGCAGAGACAATGTCACCCCGCTAATTATTCGTCTAGAATCTATATGGTGCCCACCATTGTCTTGTGTGAAAATGCGGTTGATCTTGTCAAGCAACATTTGAGTCAACGGTGAAACAAGGGCATACCACCCAAAGAGTAATGCAGGTGGGGAAACGGGGGCAGATATTAGTAATATATTACTAAGTATTCAGACGCACAAGAGATTTACTGCTGAAGAAAACACGTTAACAGGAAAGTCATGCCCTCGAGGACAAGCAAGTGCTACAGTAAACGCAATTTTTAAGGCCCATTTTCACAATGTCTGATTAAATCTACTTGACTTAATACTTGTACTCTCCATTTAATTTGAAGGTTAAGCAAGCTCTCCTTGCTTATTTCAACTTTGGTACAACCTACATGAGAGTCATAATGGATCCCGTCACGGTATTACTGAAAACTTTCATGATAAACGCATTGGGCATGGTTACAAATATACAGGCCCTACTATATTTTAATTTAAAAAAATTATTGCAATATACAATAACCCATTGCCCTTATTACGTTTTTGAGTAAGTCATAAGTACCCAGATCTCTATTACGGTATGAGGAAATCCGCAAATACATTGCTTCCGACGGAAATTACAAAGTAATTTTGGTCATTTTTATAACATGGCATCCATATTTAATAAATGTAAACCAACTGGTAATCAAACTAATGTTTCTTCGATGCTGGCCATTTGTCCATTCACTAGAAACCGTAACCGCCGTGAAAAGTCTGACTGGCCTCAAGGGCACACCATCATAAGCAGTAAAGATGACAGTTACACTCCTTTGGTCTTATTTTTGCTTAGGGAAAAAAAAACCGCAAACACTTACACTACAGCTCTTCAACGATTAATTTGAAATTTCTTGAACTTGGTTTGAACTTTGCTCCATCTACAGTGCTCATTGATTTTGAAGAGGCTATCCATCAAGCTTTGGGAAGAGTAGGCCTATTACCTTTACAAATCATCAATGGCTATAAGTTTCATTCAGGCCAAAGTTGGTGAAGGAAAATCCAACAATTAAACCTTACTAAAAAATATAAGGCTACAGATTCTGAAATTGGACAATTTTTAAAATACTTCTTCGGACTGTCATTCCTGAATCCTGGTGACGTGGAAGACTGCTTTACTGATGACCTCATGGTGATACATCCTGATGACTACAGAGTAAGAAGCTTTACTGACCACATTTTTGAAGCGTACGTAACAGATAATGCAAAACTTCCACCCTATGTTTGGGCAGATAATCTCTCGCTGCACCACGCACTACGAATTGCTATGAATCTTTTCATTCCAAAATAAATGGAATGCTATACTAAGCATACCCGGACATTTTTCAATTTATAGACGTGTTGAAAAACGTACAGCATGATTCCTATTTAAAAATGCTTAGTAAAGGCTAGATACGACGTGAAGCGGTACACAAAAAAGCTTTCATGAGGAAGCAAATTTTGAAATATTAAACTAGTGAAATATATCGATTTACATTTATCAAAAGTGTATGTTTCAAATATTTACCGGTGAACAAAAAGCAAACAATAAAATTTTAAATGCAAAGCTATAAAATTTTGAAATATTTAATTTATATTTATCAGGAAAATTACATGATGTACTAATTTTTATAAATTTTAACTTCTAAGAAACACCTATCTCTTTGTTTAGTTTGATTTTTCATAATACTTATATAAAATAAGGGATTTAACTTAAAGTTAACCATTTCCAAACAAGGACGCAATTTATGTTACACCCTTTTTAAACAGGGCCGCAATGCGCATAGTACACTTTTCAAAGAGGGGCGCACTTTGCGTAAAAATTGTATTTTGGGACGCAATTCAGATGCAGCCAGTTATTTGACTTGTTCGGTTTATGTCCTGGTAATCTGTTTGTGTGTGTCTAGGAGGGGAGGGGGCACATTGGTACCAGAATAGGAGAGGGCCTCACATGTTCACATACAAGACGTTACATAGATATATAATGTTTTGATAAGTGTATCTTTTCGCATGACTTCGCTCCTCTTGCTTGCTTACGCGGGGAATGAAAGAAATCCTTTGATATTGTCTGGAAGACGCCATTAACAGCAACAAAAAGAGAGAAGGTATAAAAGGTTTCAAGTGTGTGCGTCCTCAAGCATCACAAGACGCCGACTTCTACCGTGAACAACGATGTCTTTTATCTTCCAAGGCCTTGCGAATATGCGGCACGCATTTATCACGCAATAGGTAGCAGTTAAAATAATTATTCTGTTTCACCGAAACGCGTTTGACATTTATGATAATCGTGTGCTTCATAAACTAATTTTATCTATGCTTTTTATAGCATCGGGAATGTAATTTAATATTATTTTACGTCGACTTCGGTGGTCTTGGGGTAAAATGTTTCCCTCAAAAATCCAGCCGGGGTTGACGGATTTTTCTTGAGCGATAAAATTCCATAGCACAATTTGCTTCGGAGGGTGAATAAAGCCGTCGGTCCCATCTCGATTATGGCATGTAAAAGATCCCTGGAAGGTATGTGAAAATACCTTTCCCGGCAAAATTGGTAGACCCTGTCACTCTTGCTCACAGATATTCGCGTGTGTTGACATAATCAGGCGATTCAGAAAGTGCACGTTAAATACCCCAAAATAATTAAAATTATTATGTGCTATTATTGTTTATTAAACCTTTGTGTCAAATGTTGTTTTCTCAAAAAAGTGTTTTAATTTTATCACATCTACATTGCAAAAATGATTCGCTCATCCTCTACTGCTAAGTTTAAAATATTCAAAGAACCATACTTTAAAGTAAAATAATATATATAATATAAATTAAATACACTTTATTCGCTCTCTGACTTGTTTAGAATTCCGATAGGAAGCAACGTTTATATGGTACACACATAATTTTTTTTATGAATAATACCGTTAACATTTTATTTTAGTATTAGTTTAATTTCATAGGTATTTCTATAATACAGCTAAAGTTTAAATGTATTTGGGGTGTGCAAATGTGGTTTCATGCCATGTACCATGCATGGACCAGATATTTACTTTGCAACAAGTGATTTAGAAATATATGGCAGTAAGAAATAAAGTTTATTGTGCATTCGTTGATCTGGAAAAAGCGTACGATCGGGTGAATAGGAGTATGTTATGGAATGTTCTGGGAGAGTATGGTGTGAATGCATGGTTAGTAAATGCAATTATGGTGGTGTATGATGGAAGTAAAGTCTGCGTAAGGGTGGATGGAGCTTCGAGCAAATGGTTTGACATTGAACCGAGGGTTAGACAAGGTTCTGTTATATATCCAGGATTGTTTAATGTATTCATGGATGAGTGTATGAGGGGTGCTTGTAAGGACGCGGTTGATGTACAAATATACAATGCGAATGTGAGAGTTCTCTATAATCACATGATGCCGTATTAATGGCTGAGAATGAAAGTGACTTGCAGAAAACATTATCTCGTATGAATGTAGCGACAGGCAGAATGGATCTTCGTATAAATGTATCAAAAACTAAGGTGATAGTTTATGATAAGGACGGATCAGAAAATGATCGTCAGTTTAGTTTAAATGGAAAACTGTTGGAACAAGGGAATGATTTTGTGTATCTGGGCAGGATTTTTTGTAAAAATGGCAGGATAGATGGCGAAATTGACAGACGGGTGGATACATAACGGAGAGTAGTTGGATGTAAGTTATGTGAACTACAGCGAAAAACGAAGTAGTATCGAAAGAGACAAAGATGGTAGTATATACAAGTGTGTTAACGCCAACATTGTTTTATGGATGTGAAGCGTGGGCTTGTCAGGAGAAACACAAGAGCAGGGCGAATGCGGCCGGAATGAGATATTTAATAAATGTATGTGGAAAAACTCGTATGGACAGAGTCAGTAATAAATGGGTGCTGAAGGAGTGCGGTTTGAAAGGGAATCCATAAGATAAATGTGAAAGAAGCTTCTTACGTTTATTTAAGCATGCTGAGAGGATGAGTGTGGATCGAATGAATAAACAAATATATGAAGGTAGAGTGTGTTGATCAAAAGGAAGAGCTAAATGAAAAGATACAAACTAAGAGTTTTAAGAATAAAAGGGCATGTATGACTCGGTGTATGGATGTTGTTGAAGCGAATGGAGTATGCAAGGATAGGGAAGTGTATAAAAAGTTAGTGAGGCTTGATTAACTACGGAGTGGGTATGTATGTATGTATGTATGTATGTATGTATGTATGTATGTATGTATGTATGTATGCATGTATGTATGTATGTATGTATGTATTTGTGTGTGTATGTATATATGTATGTGTGTATGTATGTGTGTGTGTATGTGCGTATGTGTGTATGTATGTGCGTATGTGCGTGTGTGCATGTACGTATTAAAATGATTTTAGTAGCTTTTATAACTGTCAAAATAGTTCCTTCAAATCTAAAACGGACTTTACTTCTTTCTTAAACATAGAGTTTTGAAATTATATCCACACACTATTACCAAACTCAAACAATCTGAATCATATTCCTTGTCTTTAGCTGTCCGGGATATTGAAATACATTTTGTATACTTTTTTTTTTTTTGTAGGCATCTAACATGCGTTAACTACCCATGTGTAGGGCCTCCTAATTAGAGTGACATCCTAACAACTCTCATCTTTCTTGATTACGCTCTACTCCAAATTTAAAAACCCGCTTCAGTGGCATAATGGTCTAAGGTGTCACTCTCGTGTTAGACTGGCCTGCTGATGACTGAGAAATCAGTATTCTAATCGCTGTCGGGTTTACTAAGAGTGTTTTTCCTAAAAAGGTATCACACTCTCCTTCCATACAAATACGGGAAATATTACCTCTAAAATGTTTCCTACCTCGGTCTTACTCCACTACACTAGAGTGATTATCATACATGCTGGATAACTTGATCAGGTAGTAAGACACGGTGATAAAAAAAAAGTCGTTTTTGTATACGAACGCTATACAGACTCCTAAATGGAGTATCAAACAAATCTTAAAACTGTATCTTTCTCTTTATTATACATATATAACTTCTCTAATTGTTACTAAGCTATGTTGTACGTACTTGTTTCGCTTACTATGTATTATAACCGGTGTAAAAGTGCTCCATCTGGCGCTATAGTACTAGTTGACTGCATTTTATATACCCTTAGCTATGTCTCTTATAATTTTCCATGAAGTGGTCTAACCAAATCATAAACTGGTATATCCTCTTGTAGCACACTTCATAGAACACACCTAGTTTTTATTTATGAAACCATAAAGTGCCATCGTATTTCGGTTATTTTTTTAAAATGACAGGCCGTGGTTTTGGTTACCATTCCGTTGAGATGAAGGATTGGCTGTCGTACTAATGGTTTTAGACTCCAGGTGACCCAACGTTAGAGGAATTATTTTTAAGGTGGGGATGTATGGAACGCGAGAAAAGGTAAGTGTTTAAGGTGTAAATCTATTATGGTCAGGTTTTACGGCGATGGAGAGGTTGGGGTTAAAACCCGGTTGGTTGTACTGAGCATTGGTTTATATAAATGGTCCTCCACTTTCCCCCCACGAAAATGTTGGTTCATTTTCTTTAGATTCTCTCTTCGTAATCCCGGCATCGTTAGTAAATATACGGATAACCCAGACGGGTATTAATACGTAGTACACATAAAATAGTTGAACAAATTTAGGTGTGAAGTCTCATAGGGCCATGGCTTGGATTAGACTCGCAGACATTTAAACTTTTTTTTGTGCTAGTTTTTTTTTACTTTTTACATCCATTATTGTTTCCAGTCTATGGCCTGGGTAAGTTTTTTATTCGAGCCTTATATTTTTCACTACCGGCTTGCTAGGCCTGTCGTAACTTCATATGCCTTATAATTTAACTTAAGACTAGGACAGGCACAACATCCAGTCCCCGGCAGTTAATTCGTCACTGTGAAAGGGTAAACCCAAATTTCACCAATGATAAATTTTGTGGTCATCCTGGAAATTGAACCCGAGACCTCTAGCTCATTAGGTAGACACACTACCGACTTAGCTAAGGTGTCGGATTCGTTTTAGTTTTCTATTTAGTTGTAAAAATATATCTACCTGATAGCTGAGTAAAACCTTGTTTATTTTTAACACAGCTAAGCTGACAGGGAAATGTTTTATCGGATTATAATGGATCATTCAAATTCTGCCGCCATTTGAAGTCCTTAACCATAATTCAAACTAATTTATTGTGATGGCATTAAAAATATGTGAGATTGGTGTAGACCTCGATATTGTCATATTCGAAGAGATGGCTAGGTTCAAAACGAACAGTTGTAAGTTTGTTTTTAGCCTACTTGCTGTTAAATGAACACTTTACTGTTGTGATTATATACTTAGAGTTAAAACTTGTTATTCTTTTATTAGCTTTGTTTTAACATTAGCACAAGACTTTATAGCATAACACGCAATGTGATTCGAGTATCGTGGAGTCGGACCTCAGAAGACCCGTGTTCGATTCCAATTGCTGCAGAAAAAACTTACCATTGCTGAAACTTGGTTTCCCCTTTCACAGTGAGGGATGGGTGGTAGACCGAGTAGGTTGTATGTTTTAGATTTAAGTTCGTTTGTAAACCTTGTGCCTCTTATCATTTTAGGAAGTGCATAGGAAATTCCTGAACAAAAAATATTAGCGGGAAAGGATTTTCATTTTATTAATGTTAGATCTATTGTGCGTTTTCCGTACGCTAGGTAGTATGTGTCATGGGCTAACATGATTTTTATTTTTGTATTCTAGTTTAAAATTTTAAAGGCGTGTCTAAACAATCTCCAGTTCTTTTAAAACCATGCTTTCAAACAAAATACATTATACATGCACGTATGTTTATTTCCTTCATGTTTTATGTCCGTGATAATACCTGGAACACATTCACAATCGAACCATGTTCATTACGTCATTTAGACATTAAAACTCGGCCTTGCTTGATGTGCTCTAGATGCATACATACATACATACTTTTTCTTACACATTACCATAAGAGCTGTCCTTACATTCCTTAATGCTCGCGCATAAACGGATTGCGAGCGTCTTGAAGGGGCGAGCGACGGCTGTTAATATTGCAATCATTGGAACCTCAATCACGGTAGCCTTCACTTTTATTTTTTTACTTATTTTTACTTTCTCGCTATCTTACAGGTAGAGAAAGTATTTTGATCGTCAAAAAAATCTAAGTCGAGATTTTGATCAATCTTGACGTTTCATGACCCCCGAATCCGAAAAAGTTGTAATTGTTTCCGTTTGTCTGTCTGTCTATATGTCTGTCTGTCTTATCTCCAACTAGAGCCTAAAATAATCTACCGATCGGGCTAAAACTTGGTATCTAGGGTTATTATAGGGTTGTCCCGAGGGGTTTTTGGAATTGGATATCTATCCCTAAAATTAAGGGTAGCTTACTGAAGGGCAAAAAGAGAAAAAGTCGATTTTCTCAATATCGGCTCTAACGATTTTGATTAAGATCCGTATCTAGGCGTTGATTAAGATTATAAATAACTGGCTATTTTCATTTTCCGATGAAAAGTAAAGTAGCAAGTTTACCTTTCATTATTCCACTACGGTTTAGCTTACTAGATAGAGTCATAGTGTAATTTGTCAAGGTAAGACTACTATCTTTCAGGGTTGACAAAGTGTATGTATTATTCAAGTTGTCATTTTTTGTACTTGCTTAAGAGCCCCAAGCTCTATGGGGAATCATATTCTTAAAATTGAAAAATGACATCTGGACACGGGAATCGAACCCTGGACCTTTGGAACGGTTTCGATTCCCGTGTTCAGATGTCATTTTTCAATTTTCAGAATATGATATCTAGATGGAGTAATCCTCACTAAAAGCATAAATAATAGCTTTGGATATTTAATTCTATGGAGAATAATAGCTCTTGGTCATCGAGGCTTTAATTCAGGTCAGGTGCACAAGGGTTACTTTTTGACATGTGACGTATTTTTATTAAGTTAATTATAATCTTAATACTACACAATTGTGTTTCATACGCTTAAAAATATCACCATGCTTACCTTATGGCATTAGGAACTCGAAGGTTCATAGCCACACCTACAAAAAATAAATGGTACGGAACTCCGCGCGGACTTTCTCGCTCTATTATTTAAAAATGGAGATATTTACTCAAAATTCGTAATATATGTGAAACGAAATAATATACACTAGCAAACCCAAGCATAAATTGCACTATATTTATGTAAAACATTTTTTTGAGTCCCGGTTTTAAATTTTATAATTTTATTTTTAAAGAATTAATGTCCTCATTTGTAAGTTTGGACCAATAAAAAAGATCGATATTGGGTCCACAAGGGTCAACACTTCGTGTCAAAATTTCGACTTCTGGTCAAAATTTTCGACATTTTATTAGGTGTTGCACATCTTCATGTCATCACATTGCTATTAAATTCCTCATTTATAAGTTTTGACCAGTAAAAAAATTAAATATTGACTATTAAGTCTAAAATGAAGGAAATAGATCATTTTTGTACAAACATTTCTCCTAAGAGGTTTAAGGATAAATACCATAAACTTTTTGAGAAACTTACTTATATTTAATTACTCTATGTCATTGGAGAATTATTGCGCTAAAACTTAAGTAGTATTTCTTTACAACTAAAGCTCACAAAATTGTATTAATATATTTGCCAATATCTAAGGAACTGTTGATTTTATAAAAATATATTTCATATAAAAGTTTTTAATTTTTAATAGTACTACAATTTTGCCTTGACAAGTTATTTATTATATCAAATAGTTGCGGAGATACGGAAATTTCAGCTTCTGTAAAGTACCCTAAAAGTCATTTTCAATGAAAAATGAAAATAACCAGTTTACTTATAGTTTAAATCAAAATCGTTGGAGCCGATTTTGAGAAAAATTTGTTTTTTCTCTTTTCGCCCTTTATTAAACCACTCTTAATTTTAAGTTTAAACAGATACACAGACATACGAATTGCAAAGACCACTTTTTAGGGCTCAGGTTAGATTTTCTTTACGGTCGCAATACTTTACATTTTGTGTTAAAAAAGTTAAAAAAATATATAAATATTTGCGTATAGCTTGAAAGTTATTGGTTTTGTAAAAATATGCTTAGAATAAAATATTTGTATTATAAATAGATCTACATATGTATAATGATAAGTAATGTCATATCTCAAATAGTTTCGGAGATATGATAAAAAATGATAATTTATGCATCAGACCGGAGCCCTTAAAGTCATTTTGCCGAAATATTGAAAGTAACCATTTTGCGTGGAATATTTATAAATGTTTCGAAATTAAATTTAATCAAAATCGTTAGCGCCGACGATTTTGATAAAATCGACTTTTTCTTTTTTTGCCCTTCTGTAAACTACCCTTAATTTTAGAGTTGGATAGCCATTTAATAAAACCCCTAGGGGCAACCCTATGAAAACCCAGATACCAAGTTTTAGCCCGATCGGTAAAATAGTTTAGGCTCTAGTTGGATGTACAGACAGACAGACGAACGGGAATTCAAAAACAATGTTTTCGGATTCGGGGGCTCATGAAACGTCGAGACTCATCAAAATCTCGAATTCGATTTTTTTTGACGATTACAATACTTTCTCTACCTGTAAGATAGCGAGAAAGTAAAAATACAACAGAAACTTACATTTATAAAAAAAACTTTAAACTATAAATGCAACTTGACAAAAAAATTGTTGTATATTACGTGTTTGTATATCATAATAAACAAATAATTGGTTTTTAATAGTTACTAAACGGTTATTGCTCAAAATAGTTTTCATGCGTGACCTTAAATTCCGCTGCAATACCTTATTTTTACCAAAGGAAAAAAAAAGTTGTTCAGAGCTAATGTTGATTTTCCCGTGTAACGTTCACCTTGAAAGTACGTGGGACAGTCTCGTGACCTGTGATTGGTTCCAGCGCGTGAGATGGATGTTCTTTCCACTTTCATCGCGCCCTGTCCTTGGCAAGGTCGTCTTCGATACTGATATCGCAAGATAGCGTGATTGTGTCTCTTGGAGAAGTTTGTACAATAATATATCCATATATTCTTGAAGATAAGAGGAACAGGGGTGGGACGCCTCTGATCTCTTTACAAACAAACCTTTGTGGTGCTCGTATACAGTCTCATTTTCATAAGGGTCGTTTATAAAACCAATGTAGACCATAGCATTTTTTGCTGTAAACATTGATGTTATCTTACTATATTACTAGTGTTATTTTATATACATTATAATATTAATCGAATTCTATCTGTTTCGGTGGCCGCATGGTATAAAGAGTCATCCTCGCAATATATTAGATTGTCAATGACTGGGAGATCGGTGCTCGAATCTCGGTCGGGTGTACTTAAGTTTTTTCCTAAATGGTTTTACATGCTAGTGTAATTCTTCTAAAAATTTAATTTATCCATTTCTGTTCCATTAGTGTAATTAATGCATGCGTATAAGTCTAGCGGCCACTAATATTTGGTGGGGGGGGGATCAAGCTCACCGTCTGGGTGCACTGAAGTTTTTTTTCCCATATGTAGTTTATTATTGTTATTTGTCCATCATTTCTGCACGATAATACAGGTGCACTTTCTCTAAACGAATGCCTACTATTCCCTTGTAAAACGACGATGACTTTCTCAACTCCAAGTTTTATCCAAAACCATACCTGCACCAGAGGACGTACGCAGATCAAGTTGTCAGTCTCAGGTGGTTTATTTTAAAGCAGTTGGGAAGTTTGAGGTTTCTAATTCCGGCCGGGTGTATTGAGGTACTTCATTTCAGTGACAGAATGGTCTAGGGCGTTACTCTTGTGTTAGACCGGCTGCTGATGACGAGATCGGAGCTCGAATCCCGGTAGGGTCTATTGAGGGTGGTTTTTCTTTAATGGTTTCCAACTTTATCCACACAAATGTGAGTAAATTGTATCTACATTTTAGCTTTCTCGTTAGTAGAAATACGCGGCTATCCCTGACTAGTAGCCTATTATGATGCAAAGCACGGATATATCAACCTTGACTGGTAATATTTGGATTTTTTTTTTTTAAATATACATACTTCATTATTGAATTGAATGTTCTGGTTTGCATGGTGTATTTAACGTTCAAATTATGTATATTGAATAACAGAGATTCTTCAAAGTAGTAGTGGTCATCATCACCCTCTAACCGCAAAAATAAAACAAAACGAACAAAAAAAGAATAAGCAAATAAAACATAAATAGCAAAAATTGACAAAATGAGAGATTATTTTCAATTATATATTATACTCAATACAACTAGTTGTGTTTTAGTTTTAACGATAGCTCTCTTTATGATTACTCAACTTTCGTAGTTTTTTTTAAAGGAAAATTGCACGAGAATCTAAGTCTCAATTTCAAACAACCTAATTTGGGATTTATTTTGCACTACAATACATTTATCATGCTGTTCTTCAAGGGAACGCTCGTTCATTTCCTTGTCACCAATTCGTCATCCTTTTGGTTGAATTATGAGTAAAGTCTAGCGTTATAAATGGTCTGGTCTAATTATTGTTGATAAGATTGAAACTAGACTACATTTATCACTACACGCGACCTTATTTTAAATCTTCTTCCAACACTTAAGTCAACCCAGTTGACTCCTCTCTTTGGACCACACCTGACTCAACAGTGCATTCCGTGTTTATATTCAAGATTCCTTGTAATGTTTGTTCTCTTTACAGCACATGAATGCAAGTAGAGCTTAATCTTTCTCCCCAAGGAAACAATGCAAATAATGAGCCTTGTTTACCACATAACTTTACGATAGGAGTCGTAAACCTCTCAGATTGTCCCATCTGAGCAAACTGAAAACATTGCACGCAGACAAAAAAAATATCACATCAAAATATTTCTCACTTCTTTATTTTTGATAGTTTTTTTTCCCAACACCATGGCTATTAACGACTTATACCAGAAGTAGGAGTAAAGAGGAAATACACTGCATTAGCGTGAAAATAGAATGGGAATATCAATGATAAGTAACGAGCAGAAAACTTCCCCCACAGTAACCGGCTGAGATTCAAACCTTGACCTCCATTTTGCCCGTAATTGCAAGACTAACATCTTAAACCATGTGTCTATTGGTATTAGTATGGAGGTATTGAGAAATCAAACAAGTGGTGGTTCTTTTTCTCGTTTGGATTTATCTTCAAACTAAGACTTCAAAACAATTACCATGGGAAAAAAACGCATTGCCACCTTTCTACTAACTAAAAAAATCATGTAAATATTTTTTTAAACATCTTCGACCAAATTTATTAATAAAATACGAAGCTTAATACTACAGATGGTGCACCTGATTCTAAGTTAAGATAGTGAATTAATCTCAACCCGAATAATCTGCACCAATGACGATAATTTACCACGTTATTGTTTCCCATCCTATTTCCAAGAAAGTTCAGGTTCAGTTCCTTGTACTCATCTCTTAACATTCATATTATGTCTTCTATAACTTGATACATATCTTATATCTATAAAATATTTAGTTAAGATGGAAGTGTAGGTAACGTGAGTTGAGGGCGGTGGTTTTGACCTTAAAAAGTATCGATATAAAAACTGCAGAGATACTGCTCTTAGACTCGCGTTCCTTACACTCCTGCCTTAAATTTGCTTCAAATGGTATTAATTACTATCCAACCTAATTATTTTATAGATTCAATTAATATAAAAAGTGGATCCGGACAACTGGGCGTGGCCAACTGGGCGCTGGCAGGACTGGGCGCCAGTGTAAAAACGTATTTTTTTTTTACGTAAATATTAATTTTTGGAGTTGTTTAAAAAAAATCATAGCAGAGGAACCTTAATTTGTTCGTATTTATAAAGTTAGTGTGGTCTTAAAAATGTTTGTTTTACCTGTAAAAAAATGAAAAAAGTGTGATTTAATTGTTAAAAAAACACGAAAATTAGGTTAGGTTAGATTAGATATTTTTCAAGTTTTTTTGTATGTTTAATTTTTTTAATTTAAAATATAAAGTGGTCTAACTTTATAAATACAAACAAATCAAGGTTCCTCTGTTATGATTTTGTTTTAATCTCCAAAAATGAATATTTACGTAAAAAACAATCATTACGCTTTTACACTGGCGCCCAGTTGTCTTAGACCGTATAAAAAGGCCATTTTATCAAATTAAATATCCTACACCTATCCATAAACCTTTTAACATTGTTGAGAAAG